>JAECUM010005616.1:0-112644 GCA_016617855.1 Megalonaias nervosa
TTTTTTATAAAAAACAAACAAACTCAGGAACGAGAAGCAATCAGCTTTAACAGTCTTAAGCCTTTGCCATAGCCAAGGCCTACTTCTGGACTTGCTCCTGTCAATGATTGGGTAGAAATCACTAGGGCTGGTATCTCAGACGTACTAACAGGGTTGGTTGTTTGGCTCAGGAAGGTCTTTTTCTCTTGGGTCGTAATAAAGAAGTCTGATACATTTGTTTCAGACTCCTTAACTCTGCGAAAATGTCCATGAGTACCGTCACCGTTTGGCTTTCACTACTCTCCTTCTCTCCTAGATCTTGTTTCTTCTCTGCTGCTTCTTCTTCCTGTCCTTTCCTTCTTGCCTCTTCTTCTTCTCGTTGTTGCTGTTGCTGTTGAAGGAGAAAAGCTTGTTCTGCTTCTTTCTGCTGTTGTAAACAATTCTCCAGTTCTTCTTTCTGTCTCTGTTTAAAATCCTCGACGTGTAGTAAGGATAAGGTGGCGATGGTGCTGGTACCGGAACAAATTCTTGCGAAAAAGAGAGAAAATCCACTAAATCCCAATTAAAATCGACCTCTTCTAGAAGTAGACCTGTGTTGACTTTGGTAACCGCTCCTATACCATCGCTTCTTGTCTCCACGTCCGGTGCACCCCAATTCATCGTCTTCTTAGTTGCCGGTTTATTGGTGTGGTCCCTCTCAGATTTGTCATCATAGAAGGGACCCCCTAGTGTCAAAAGTTAAAGAGTTTTATGTATTATTGTTTCTCCATTGTGTATGTGTTAGTTGTGTTGATTTTTATTGAATTTCGATTTTATGAATTTTGAAGTAGGGTATGTACACCATCCTAGTCTGTTATAATTCCTCGAGTTGTTGTTTAATTTTATAAATATTTTAGTAGTGCATTGTTTAATAAAGAAAATTAGATATTTAGTTTCATTACTAGTCTCCCGAGTGGACGAGTGGTCTAAAGCGCTGTCCGTTACGGATCACTGCCATCTCACCTCTGTCTGCGTTGGTTCGAGTCTAAGATTCGGCGAATGTGGATATGTGAGAAAGCTTGCCAGTAGCTTCTCGTGGGTCGGTGGTTCTTTCCGCGGATTTCCCGGTTTCTTCCTCCACCATTAATACTGGCCGCCATGTATAGCCTATCGTGTGCTGAAAAATGGCGTTAAGCCCCACAACAACAACAACAACAACATTACTAGTCTAAAATTAGCTAAATTAAAAGTATGAGTTGCTTAGCACATCGGTTCAAATTCAAGTCACTTCATGAAGTACGTGCACAACCTGTGCTCCCGAGCTAGTGAGCACTATGTGCACGTGCTGCGGGTTTACAATATAGCTGTTTAAATATAGCTGTTTAAATATTAGTTCAGAAAATTCGAATTATAGCTAATTAGTTAATAAAGTAAATATTTAATTATATAAAGAAAATTATAGTCAAATCAATTAAATACGTAAGGATTTTAAAGTTGTTGTTTAATCAGTTGGTTTCAATTCGAAATATCTATGTAATTAATTTATAATATATTTGTTTAAAAGCTGTAGAGGATATAGTAAATAGCAGTGTAAGCAGTCCGAAAAGTAGAGAAGCTGTCTGTTAGTCCGTATTATAAATGTAATAATATTCCATAATCTATATCTTGAACAAGATCTGTATCACAATTTCACAGGTATACGTATTGGTCTATTTAAAGTTATATCTCAAGTCTTGAACTTATATTCATTTCTAATAGTGAATCTTTTATATGCAGTTATGAATAAAAATACTTCCTTTATTGAAATCTGGTCCTTTTCCTTTCTGAATCTTTTCCGTGTGTTCACCATAATATACTGTTGTCCATTATCTGAATCAGAGTCCATATAAATTCTGTTGTTGTGTACTTTTCCATATTTTCCAATTTATAATCTATTTTTGATTCCTGTTCATCCCCCTCCATTCCACCCCGACGGCATTCTCTTCTACTAGGTAGTGGCAATCCGTCACGATGAGAAACAGGGGACTCCCTCCCATTCGACAAGTGTAATTCGGAATGACTTAACTTGTCAACCAGGAGTTTCCGTCATGTTTCAAAAAACAATGTCGCATCGATTCACTGCGCACAGACGCTAGCGCACCTATATAGGGAATGTGACGTCACAGGTAGCTCTCTTCGGATTGGAAGACAAACTGCGCGAGGTGGCTGAATTTTGTAACGCGTGTTGGGATTGGTGAAAAATCTCAGTCCGTTTCGATCCGCTCTTCCACCATAAGTAAACGCGGTTCACTTCATTCCCTTCACCTGTTCTCGTCACAAGATGTGGACAAACGTTGAATCATCTACTCTCGTATCGTCGATTCTGTTCCGTACTGACTTACCCATGTATGTTAAATCATCATGGACAATCATCCGGATCACCGAGACGAGCGTTTGGAAAAGAAGGATCTATGTGGAGAAACATGGCTATCTGAAGCGAGTCCTTATCTACGGACCACAGGTTAGACGAAGTTTAAGAAAGAGAAGAAGGCATATGCGATGCCCTCTATGTTAACGGAATGGTGTTAACATAAAAAAACCAACGGCCCTTTTCAGGGCAACTCCACTGTCTCGAAAAGATTTACTCTTTCTTGCTTAATATTTTTTTAATCGATTGTATATTTTATGTGTAATGGTCCACTCCATTGCCTCGAAGAGATTTACTCTCTTGCTTAACTTTTTTTTTTTAGTCCATTGTATAATTTAGGTATGATAGATTGATGTTCATCAATCTATGTTTGTGTTGTATGTCTATGTCTCTAACCATGTTTCTATGTCTCTGTCTCTATTGTATTTGTTTCTACCTAGGTAGCCGCTTATTCAGGTCAGCCTCTTGCAACATTGTTGCCAGTGTTCTGCCCGGTTGAGGTCAGCCACTTGCAACATTGTTGCCAATGTCCAGTACCGTGACGTCACCCCTTTTCCATTTCTATTGACACTAGACAGGCCCAATCCATTGTCCCTATACATTCCCTATGTTAAATTCCCATAGACCCCAAAGGGCCGCAACACCTTTTTGAATGGATTTTCCATAGACCCTATTTCGCCCCACTATACTACTCTCGATACATTTGGACTTGTGATGGAACATTTGGGATTATCTGGGATTTAATTCACAATACTGTATGCTCCTCTTTACAGTTCACTTTGTAACTTAGAAAAATTATGTTAATTTTACTAAACTTGTTGGTCTCGATTCTTTCTGTTACTTAGTTTAAGACCTAAGAGTCGTAACTGTATATCGCAATACAAATTCTCATATTATGAGAAAACATACATTTTGACAAATCCGATCAATGTTTATGGTTACACAATAATCCGAAATACTCTTCCTGCTGAAGTCAGATTGTATGTTTATATAGTGTCAGTTTGTAAGAACTTTTGAAAATTATGATTCCAGTCTGATAGGAAAATATCCGTAACCCAATGTTTCAAAAGTTAAATAAACTTGAGGCAATTTGCAGAATCGGGAAACATCCAAACTTCGCCAAACCCAAACTGTTTAAAGTATATTTTAGTGTAACGTAATAAGTACTATTATTTAATTCACTTTTCAGTAAATAAGGCCTTTGTATTCAGTATAACATTTATAGATTTTTACACTCTAAACCAATACCTAACTAAATTAACTAACCTTAAGTATTGATTCTTTTAAGTTCACTTTACACATCGTTTAAACACCTATGTCTAAAGAACATACGTTTACATTTAACAAATATTTTCAAAACATTCGTTGTATACGTTCAACGGCGTCAGACTGATGAAAACCTCACATCTCTCATGCGTAATTCAAATATTTATTATAATTTAAGCAATATTTCATGTCTTCATGTTATTAAAAAGAATATTATTTGTCGTTAGAACTTTATCAGCCAGTTTTTTTAGGAGTTATAGAGAATTCAAGTAAGACCAAGGTTATCCAAATTTGCATTCGCAACAGTATTATGTCCGTCTATACTTCGTCTTTTCGTAATAGACCATCTTTTGTAAAGACCATAACTCTAGTTTTATCAAGATTAATATTTATGATGCATTTATTACAGTAATTGAAACATGCGATTTAACTACACCTTACATAGAACGAAAAACATTTAACATTGTCATTTGCACCTTTTCTGAAAACTTTCAGTCAGAAGCACATTACTGTCACTTACGTAGACAATGTACACAGTATTACAATATTGTCACTTACGTAGACAATGTACAACAGTATTACACTATTGTCACTTACGTAGATAATGTACACAGTATTACACTATTGTCACTTTCGCAGACGATATATAGCTGCTGAAGAATCATGTACACTGAATTACACTATTGAGATGTTCCAACATGAACAAGTAAAATCTACCATGACGTTGAAATTGTCTATTCTACACTTGTGAAACTTTTTTTCAGCTCCGTTTTTGATTATTTTATTCAGTGATCGCAACCCCCTTATTTTCATTAGCAAAATGACAAACAAAAATTAGAGATTATTAAGGTGAGTTTCATGTTGCAGGAATACAATATTGACATTAAACATATCATGGGAAAAGATAATCTAATTGCCGGTGCACTTTCACGTACTTTGAAGTATTATATTGTTTCATGTACATTTTATGGCATTCATAAGACATCATATTATGTAATTTTAATCATATGTACATTGGACTATTATTTAAAAGAAAGCTTTATTGTAGTAATCTTTCTTTTTCTTTATGAGGGTAGGTGTTATGTATATTTAGTTTGTTGTTTGTTGCATTTCTCCATGATTATATGTTACGTATATCCGTATTTTCTAATTGAACTACGTCAACAATCAAGTTAATGGTGTACTTAACTAGTGGCATTTATTTTATACACAACATATTACATAGCTAATACTTCTCTATAATTATAGAATAAATATTCAGATCATTATTATTATTGGCGGTATTATTTGGGATTTAATTCACCATACTGTACGTTCTTTTTAAATTGTCGCTTTGTATTATATGGAAGTAAATTATTTGTTGAGTTTTACAAAACTTGCTGGTTTTCGCTCATTTTTGTTACTTAATTTAGGACCATAGAGTCGTAACATGTGGTTTTAACTTTAGTGGGGTATGAAAACATGCTATTTATTCCAGTAATCATTTTCATTTGCATTATTATGATTTTTGTTTACTCATCACCATTTCCCATTCTACCCCAGTGTGACCTAAGCTGTGAAAGGGATGTAAAATATAATTCCTACATGCATTTGTAATAGATAAGAGTACATAATATAATTTAATCTACCGCCAAGCTCATCCGTGCTGAATGCTTCCATTGTTTACACATAGAGACCTCGATTTATTAGTGCAAAATGGAAAAACGTTTTTCTTTGTGAGAGGCCAAAGCGAATCGGCAGACAATTTTGCAGTAAAGGTACACAAGCACAAAACAATCAAGCAGACTATAATTGTACGTCTGTGTTTTACAAAAAGTAGTTTTCATTACTGGAACCAGTTGACTTCCAACTTTGAACTGTGTTGGGCCTATGCGCATGTGTAACAGGATGGCCATGGTATATTGGCAACGAAGCGATAGTACGATGGCGATCGTTATCATCATCTTACCTTCGCCATCGTACTGTCGCTATCTTGTAAGTGTACCATGGTGCTATCGACATCGTGCCATCGCTATATCGTCGTGGTGCTATCGACATTGTACAATAGTAACATCTAGCATCGCGTTTAGAAGTGGTTACTCGATGTTATGATAGCACCAACGGAACAATGCAGTTTCAATAATTGAATATTCGGTTGTGCTTCGAAATGTACATATACTTCTCTTTATGTATTTTTTGCAACATGTATATTGTGGTATTTACTGAATACACGATAAAATGGGTCTGCGCTGAACCAATCGCACAGAAGGATTCAGATACTGTTCGAAAAGCTTTAATTAAATTTGTCTCGCCACATGGTATCCCAGAAGCACTAATTACAGACCAGAGTCGCGAGTTTTACAAGAATCTTTCTAATATAGTTTCTCAAAGAATGGGAATTGATCATAGAATATCATCGCCGTACCACCCTCAAACCGGCGGACAAACGGAACGATTTAATAAGCCATTGTGTTGAATGTTGGTTAGTTATGTAGGCGAGAAGCACGACGATAAGTTCATTTTATTCGCATTTAGAACAGCGCAAAATTACTCAGTCAAGTAAACGCCGTCATATCTTGTCTATGGGAGATAGGCCAGGCGTCCTGTCCAATTGGATAACCCCATGGATGCAGAAAGAAATTCGCCTGATGCACTTTAATAATAATAATAATAATAATAATAATAATAATAATAATAATAATAATAATGTTGACTTAGCACGGCGCCTTATCTTGGGAAGCTCTAAGCGCCTTACAATATTCATTTTCATTTTTAATTTCGCACCAGTCCGATGGCCTAGTGGTTAGAGCGTCCACCTCGGATGCTGAAGGTCGCGGGTTCAAACCCCGACCGAGTCATACCCCAAAAATGGTACTAACAGCTGCTTCGTTAGGCGCTCAGCATTAAGAGGTTAGTGTTAGGACTGGTCGGCCTGGTGTCAGGATAATGTGACTGGGTGGGACATCATGCTACATGTCTGCGGCATGATGCCTCAGTGCTAGACATCACTATAAACTGTCACAGTGCAGACATTGTAGCGATAACCCTTAAAAATTGTTAAAGCTACGTTAAAAATCCAAATCACACACACACACACACACACACACACACACACACACACACATTTCTAATTTCTCCCCTAACCTGGCGGGTCGTACGGACGCCACTTCTGACTTTGCAACAATTTCTCTCCATTTGCCCTGTTCTCCACTGCTCTTAGGAACTTTGCGAAGCCCACGTCTGTCCATCTTTCAATTGATATTCCCATCTCTTCTTCTGTCTGTCTTGTTTTCTCTTTCCTCCTACTGTGCCTCGTATGATTGTCTCTGACAGACCATACGAGTGCGAGACGTGCCTGTACCATCTTAGTGTTTGTTTACTGTGGTGACCAGATCTTCATATGATCCAATTACATTTGGATTCTAATGCGCACCTCCACATTATAGACGCGGTTTAAGCATTAGACTTTCTGGCTCCTTCGATAATATCTCATCTCTAAAGCATGGATTCTTCTCTCTATTTCTACTGTCAGGGTCCATGTCTCACATGCACACGGGAATGTGGACATGACGAGGGAGCGCATAAGCTTGATCTTGGAACCAAGTGTAATGTTGCTGTCCTTCCAAATAGGCTTCAGTCTAGCCAGTGCAGTTGTTGTCTGTACAGTCCTGGAAAGAACCTCAGGTTTTGAACCTTCATAAGAGGTTATAGAACCTATATATTTGAAACTTGTCCAGCTTTGTCCAGCTTTGTCCAGCTTTGTCTATTCACTCTTTTTTCCTTTTGGATGCCATACGGTTTTTTTCTAATTAACTTGGTCTTTTCAGCGCTGATATCCATCCCATACTTTAGTGATGCTTGGTTGAGATGGTTCACTAAGGCTTCCAGTTCTTGTTCATCTCCTGCTAAGACATCGATGTTATTAGCGAAACGCAGGCTAGTGAATGTTCTGCCCCCAACTCTGACACTACCCTCATGGTATTCCAGGCATCGGACATGATCTTCCCAGGTAGATGTTGAAGATAGGAGATGAGAGAAGTCATACCTGTCTGACTCCAACTGTCGTTCTGAACTAATCTCCTATGTAGCCAGTGACGAGAACTGCTATAATCGCCTCATTGTACAGGTTTTCTATTGTGCTGATTAGTTTTGTATTTATGTTGTATATCCGCACGGTGGCTAAGAAGGCTACATGTCATACCTTGTCGAAAGCCCTCTTGAAGTCAATGAAGACATGATTGAGGTCCTGTTGATGCTGCATATACGTTTCACAGAGGATTCTAAGATTAAAGATCTGTTCTATAGTGATAAGTACTGCTCTGAAACTTACTCGTTCTTCAACAGTGATGTGCTCTTCTCGGGTTTCATTCTGTTGAGGGTGATCTAAGCATGACCTTGCTTTGGTGGCTGATGATGCTGATTGTTTGGTAGTTCTGGCAGAGCTGCATATTCACGTTCTGAAGAAGAGTGATTTTCAGAGACTGGGTCCATGGGGTGTGCCATTCTTCTGTTTGCCAGATCTTGTTGCAGATTGTTGTGGGGACATCTAGCATGCAGACTCCTCCCGCTTGAACAAGATCTGTTTGTATACTGTCTACCTCGGCTGACTCCGTTTCTTTAGTGCCTCTACTGCAGCCTCTACTTCTTCCCTAAGCATTGGGTAGTCAGCGTCTGTTGTGGTCAGTGGGAAGTTTAGTACAGCTTGGTCTCCTGGTTGTAAAGCTCTGAATAGTGTTCCTTCTATCCGTTAAGAATCTCTACCAGCATTGTCCTACCTCTCCCCGTTTCTCTGTTATCAGGACTTTCACCAGCTGATATGCCTTTTTATTGTTAATCTGGTTCATGCTTTTCTCGACTTCCTTACATTGGTTCTCTTTCATGCTTTCCTTCTCTTTTTTAAAGCCCTTCTTAATCCTGGAATCTCTGTTACGAAATACCCGATAAGACGCGTCCGAAATGTTATAGATTACCAGATAGTCAAGGTGACACATTTGACACACCGTACGTTTTTTTATTTTTTTTTTAAATTTCTTAAATTTACACTTTTTAATGTACCCGGCTACATGTTTAGGCAATATGTATAATTGCCGCAGATACTACAGGGGATGTGTTGGGGAAATATTTCTCAGCCCGAGTAATTAGATAATTTCTATCGGCTAATGTCACAAAGTGCAGTGCTGATGAGATTTAATGATGGCATGGTTTTGTTTTGTAAATGAGTTCAAGTCAGAGCCGGATACGCGAGAATCAGCCGAGTAGTTCCTATTTAAATCTCAAGGTATTGATTGGTTGCGTATTTCCATGTGAAGTATTTGTTATAGGGACCGATATTTTGTATAATGGAACAATTGAGTAGGGGTTGTTCCATTATATAGAGACGCCTTTTATTGATGGATGGTAAATATGGTATAAAGTCATATGTGAAATGAGGCTCAAAATCGTGGTTCGGCTGGCCCTGGGATAGAGTAAGAAATTGTTCCCTGTATTTGGTGTTTGAGTTGTGATTTGTATTTTACGGTATTTAAGTACGTTACTCTACGGAATCCTAACGAGAAGAAACAATGCAGTTGCGTGGTTGCCATGCAGTTGGAAATTTGTGATGCAAATGTGAAGTTGGGAGGAAAATTATTTATAGTCTTTGTGCCTTATTAGAACTTCCAGTTGACAACGATTATTGCCGAGACGTTCCTGGAAATAAGGGGAAAACAAGGGACTTCGAGCCGAACCCACGCGAGTGTTTAATTCGCTCGGTAAAGAGACCCCTTTGTGTATAACAATATTAGATATTTAGTAAAACATAGATGACGAATGAAACTGACAACAGTTCTTCAATGGAACTTAACCTTGAAAAGTAATGGTTTAGTTTAACAATAATTAAAGATTTGAAGTAAAAAAAAAAAAAAAAAAAACCATGAGAACAGGATCAAAACATTTTATTAAATAATTATAACTGAATCGGAATTATAATTTGAATGAAAATAATTTTCAAGCTTCATGGAAAGTTGTTGTTGTTGTAGAGTTTTAACGCCATTTTTCAGCACAAGATAAGCTATACATGGCGGCCAGTATCAGTGGTGGAGGAAGAACCCGGGAAAATCCCGGAAAGAACCACCGACCCACGAGAAGCTACTGGCAAGCTTTCTCACATACCCACATTGGCCGAACCTGAGACTCAAACCCACGCAGACAGAGGTGAGATGGCAATGATCCGCAACGGTGAGCGCTTTAGACCACTCGGCCACTCGGAGTAAAGAATGACCAAAGCAAGGTTAGAAATACACCTGCAAGTAGCAAATATGCTCGTTTTATGATTCAGCTTCCAAGTCGAAATTCAGTAGAAAATGTTTAGAAAAGAATAAACTCACAGTGATTCAAGGTTTGAATTTTACTGATATTTCTTTAGGTGAGGATAGATGTCAAAATTGCACACGTTCACATCAAAATGAAAATAGTGAATGGTTAAACTAAAATATATGATAGATTGGATCAGAGGTCAGTGTTACATTGAGCGAAAATTGTAATATAGTTAATGCGAGTATAATGGTACACAAAAAAGCTTTATTTTGCCTCTTTCAGGAAGGCTGAATTTCCAGGTCTCAGAGAGAAATCCTAATGTAAATGTAATTAAGTCACACATATTTGACGGACAAAGCAAATAATATTTATCTGATCACATCAACGTTAGGAATATAATCCATACTACCTCCCAAATCTAGCCCTCCCATGGACGAAAATTCGTCTTTTCTGTCTTTAGGATATTGACAATGGGCAATGCTTGTATGAGGGGGAGGATGGGAGGGTATTAAAGTAATGCGATAGTGTAAATATTCCAGAAGAAACATAATCTACTGAAAAATTTGCTTTCTCCTTCGAACACGTTCCCAGATAACACTAACATTAGGAGAATAGGTAACAGGCAGAGGGAATGTTAAACATCAAATCTATACAATGGGTAATCTCTGTGGGGAAAATATTGGATTCCCCTAATTGTGAACAGCACAACCAGAGGCGACGTGGTTTACGTCTGGAAGGAAGATATACTGAAAACTTCTTACCACATAAAATTTCCGGGCGAATCCATCAAAAGCTGTGCGGGATGCCCGTCCGAGAGGTTGAGCCGATGTCATTTGGGTCTGGTAGCCGCTTGGGCGACTGAGACTGGGTCTACCAGATCCAGAGTTTGTCGCTGTGGGGCCAAGTCTCGAAGATGAAAACCCGAGATGGATGACCATGACAACCGATGGCCTTGACGATAATTTTGATAGAAATATGACCGTCAAGGCAATGTTCGCAGATATAGCTCTTATCTCATGAGCAGAGTCCTTCACGAGGCGACTTTGTGCTAATGTTATATCCGAGCTTACCGTGCTCATTTACCCACTTCAACCACAATTAGAAGGCTTCATTTGTTATGTCCTCTTTTTTTAAGGTTCGTCAGGGAGAAAGAGACGTCTTTGAGCTCCACAAACTGGCTCAGTCCGCATCAGATAAAGTATGAGCACACATACCATGTCCTGTTGAGAGCCTCATGGGTCATGTCAGTATAGGAGTAGAGGTCGTTTGATGACATTTTGATTGCCCACATAAGGACTGCCAAGCCATCTGATCGAGAATGAAGGAAGGTTGGGTCAACAGAGAGGGCATGTAATTTCAATGACTGCATGCCGAAGCAAACACCATCAGGAAACGGGTTTTGCTTCATAGTAACTTCAGCTCCTGGGCTAAAGGCTCGAACTTGTTTGAATACAGCCAAGTCAGAACCCAGGAAAGATTCCAGTTAGGAAAACGATGTGAGTGATTTAGGTCTATGCATGTCAAAGTGAGACAGTAATATAGAGAGGTCTTTGTTATGACCACCTCCCTACCATAATGATGGAACGTGTCCTTAATCGTAATTGGAGCCAACCTTTTCTCCTTGAACAGGAAAACAAAAAGATACTTGTTGGACAGATGTACTCAAAGGGATGAAATTTTTGACTTTTTACCAGTCCCTGAATTCTTGCCATTTTCCTTCGTAAACCTTTAAAGTGGGGGACCTTCTAGCTCGTGCAATTCTGCCCATGGTTGAAGGGTTGAATTTATTTTGCTGCAAGACTCTCCGGACAAGAGCTAAGTGTGAAAACGGCCCAGCCAAGGATGGAACAATTGGGATGGAGGATGTTTGAAAAGATTTGGCCTAGCCTGGATTTTGCTGGGTAGATATATCACTAGATCTAGACGGTCCTCGATTCAGGATTTGTCCCAGCGCAGAGGGGCAATCAGATTCAGTTTGCACACCTAGCCCCTCAGCTATGTATAATCTATAGAACTATGAATGTGGAGTGGGATATTCTGGCCCTCCTAACTGAGAAAAAGAGCCAAGCCTCAGGATCCGGTACTGGGGAAAGGAAGGTGGACAGTTTGTGATTCCACTTGGTTGTAACAATACCAAACATCGGACGCCCACATAACATCAACGGATTGAGGGACCATTCATTATGGAGAATTTGTTCCCTATTTGACAGAAGTGGCCAAGACAATGAGTCTACTAGGAATATGTTTGATCTGGATGTTGATGTTACATTGTGTGCACAATGGCAGAATGTCCTGACAAGAATATAGAGTTGGGGTGATTTGATGCTGTTTAAGGAGGTATGTCACCTCTGACCATGACATAATGAGCTCCCTCTCGTTCTGGAGATAATAAAATAATGAAAGACTTCGATGATAGCTTTCATCTCTCTGAGATTATGTTCAGACCTGTGTCATCTGGACCCCATTGGTCGTTGACAGTGTTGAAGTCTGGTAAAAGATGAGTTGCTCAACCACAGGTGCTTGCGTTTAGGTGACATATTCCTGTTGTAAGCCAATCTTGGTTGCATCAATGATCCAGGAATGGTACTATCTCACTTGTTGCATTGATCCTGTAATTGGGCAGCTGGGAGAGGGATACCCTTAAGTTAGCAAGATCATCTGTAAAGGGCATTTGTAGAGGCAACCCAGCAAGATAAGATCTGTTGCCACATAAAACAATCCAAAGAGTTGCAGAAACTCACAGTATTCAAGGTTTGAATTTTACTGATATTTCTTTATGTTAGGATAAATGTAAAAATTACACATATTTACATCAAAATGAAAGTAAATTGGTCTTTTTAGAAATTCTCATTTTGACTTACTAAATTGAAGAAATAAAGATGTGAACTGCTAAATTTAAATACAATGTTAGATTGAGTGAAAGTTGAAAACTAGTTATATGCAACCATTTGCATTCAGAGTATTGATGGACTAAATAATGAATTTGTAGCAATCAAATCTAACTGGTTATATGCAACCTATTGCATTCAGAGTATTGACGGACTCAATAATGAATTTGTAGTAATCAAATCTAACTGGTTTAGTGAAATTTTTGTAGTGTATACTGCAGGTTCTGTTAGTAGGGTTGTGTAGTGAGTGAGTCATTAATGTAACATCTACACCTCTGTCTGCATGGGTTCAAGTCTTCGACTTGGCTAATTTGGTTATGTGAGAAAGCTTGACAGTAGCTTCTCTTGGGTTTTGGTGGTTTATAGCCTATCTTGTGCTGAAAAATGGTGTTAAACCCCATAACAACAGTAGCAACAAGTAACATTTAAGACAAAATGGGACAAAACCACTATTACAATTGAAATGAAACAGAAAATTGAATAATTTACAAAGTTAGTTCCCCCATGGTCCAGATGTAGTAATGTATACACAACTTTTACCATCATGAAATGGATGACTGCTGTGATGTTTCTGCAATTTGGAATAAATGCTTGAATGTAGGTCACAATGAATAGATAAGAAAGCTGTTGAATTAGAAGATGGACATTATTATAATAAAAAAGCTTTCAACTGAACTTTTAAAGTAGGTCAAAACAATGAAGTCTGTTCCAAGACGCACCCAGTGTAAACAGCAGATGTAGAATTAACGTGAATGGGAATTATTTTGAATAATTACAAAAAATAGGTCACAGTTACATTGACTTGGTTTGTGACACATGTCCAACTTAAGCTGAACATTCAGAGTAATTTGGTAGTAATGGACCTGAAGGTATTGCAGCTTAACCAGAACAGGATTCTTACGTCAGTCCGTAATAAATCTTGAAAATAGGTCACAGGGATCCTCTTTTGCTAAACATCCCTAGGTTTACCCAGTGTAACTGTGATGTCAGTAGATGAGATAATTACCTTCAATGAGTGACACGATTTTCCAGCTATTTCAAACTGATCCTGGTTAGTAGCTTTAAATTATGCCATTTTTGTGCCTGACACATGCTCTATCATGCCCCTATGCCCCCAGTGTAAGTTTGTTGGTAATAAATGAGAGACAGTAGGACAAATATATATATATATTCTTGAAATCAGGATATTCTTGAACCAGCATATATAAAAGAAAGAAAATTCCATTCAATATTCACATTTATTTATGATTTTGATTGCACCAAGTTCATAATTTATACAATAAACATTTTTCCTTTAATAAGTGTTTTATTTACATAGTGTCTGTTGGCAGATAATTGCCTTTATTTTCCACTGTGTTTATAATATTTTGTATTTTCTGTCTTTTTTTCAAATTCTCTATAATGTATAATATATCATCCAATTGGTAAGCAATGAGAATGATATTGATAATATACCACACACATTAAAATAAGCTAATGAGAATTATATTTATAATATACCACAAGCATAAAAATAAGTAGATGAGAATTATATTTATAATATACTACAAGCATAAAAATAAGTCAGAGCTCTAGATAGGTTGTGTATTTGTATGTCGACTAAAAATGCACAATTATAAAATGTGGTCAAAGCATGCAAAAGAGTTGAAAAATGTTTTTAACCATTTACACACAAACTCATAACACTCATAAAAGGAGACATGATTGAGTGCAACTCAAGTTAATCTTGGTTACTACACAATATGACACTGTTAGAAACAATAAACATCCTTATCATAATAGTTAGTGTGATGTGAAGTTTTGAAGATGTCAATCAATCTGTCAAATATCCAATTAGTTAACATCTTAACAAGAGCTCTAGCTTAATACCCTTAATTATGCAACAAATCTCAAAGTTGAGTATTTTGGCCTTGCATTGAATACTGTGTGTTGATTAACATTATATGTTTAATAGAGAGCATATATAAATTTAAACAAGCATTTTATATTATGATTAATACAAGTCCATGAAATCCAAGCCCATTTTAACCTTACAATTAAAGTGAATTTCTTTTTTCTTACAACCATAATAGGTCATCAATACATGCCAGAATGTATGAAATTTGTTGCAACTATGACGAAATAGTTATTTTATGGAATTAAACAATATATTCTATACCATTTTGAATTCCATATAAAAATGTAACCACTAACATTATGAATGTGCATAGTCAGTAATAAGAACACATAATTAAATCTGCAAGAATTACTCAGCTAATCAATGATATTTCATGCTAATTGTTATGTTGCATAACATTAACTTAAGCATCCTACAATTTCAATTAGAATGTGCCCACTACCTGACGGTACACTGAGTAACATAATGTAATTCTGATCTCATGCTATCCAATAAAACCCAATTCATTCGTTAGAAACCTGAAGACCATAGGTGGGCCCTTCCCAAGCAAGTTAACAATCAAAAAACCATGGGTGGGCCCCTCTCCTGGTAAAATTAAGAACCATATGACCACAGATGGACTCTCTTCCCCTGGCAAAATTAAGAATTATATGACCAAAGATGGACTCCTCCCCTGGCAAAGTAAGAACCTCAAGACTATAGGTGGGCCCCTCCTCTGACAAGTTAAGAACCCCAAGACTAAAGATGGACCCCTCCCCTGGCAAAGTAAGAACCTCAAGACATAAGTGGACCTGTACCCCTACAAGATATGCTATTTTACTATAATCCTGCTTTTACTTCCATGTTTAATGAAATAATTTGAAGAAACTGTCTATATGTACATAAATTTCTATAAAGTCAACTCTTATATACAGTGATAGATGTATTTTAAATACAAATAAAATATAGCACTATAACAAAACAAACACATCAAGAACATTTATAGCAGGCCATAATATCTTACTTGATGAATTACACATTATCTTCTGAGATGAACAAAGTGATAAATGTACAAAAAGTTTCTGAGACAATGATAGAAACAGAGTGAAAGAGAGAAGGGTAGAAAGAGAAAAGAAAGAAAATTGCATAATCAAGCATTAGATCAATCTCATAAAGATTTTGGATGTATGTCCTACAATCACTATGTTATATCTTTAACAAACATTAATCTAATTTTTGCTTGTAAACATACCTATCACAAACATAAATATTATCTCTGTGATGATTATTCTGATGATCACACCCAAGTCCTATATTTAAACTTTCTTCAACATACAATTCTGAGATGATGCACACTGGGTCACACTCATGTTCTTAATATAAAATTTGTTAATCATACAATTCTTAGAGATGATGTTCAGTGGGTCACACCCAAGTCCTATGTACAAGCTTTGTTCAACATACAATTTGAGCACAAAACACTACTCTGAATTGCCATTATATAGGACATCACAGATTACTTTCTCGATATTCATTGGGAGAGGTAAATAACATCATGGGAGTCCTTGCTCTCGGTGTCATCATGGCCATCTGTAAAACAATATAGGAAAGAGAGATTATTTCTGAGCATACTAATATTTTGTGTTCAAATGGAAGCTTACAGAGTCAAAGAAAATACACATGCCAATGTTAAAAATTCCATTTGCTATCAGATAAAAAGCAAACTGAAATTAAATGATTAGGAGAAAAATTTGTTTTACATACCTGAAATTGAAAACCAGACAGGAAAATTATGAAAGCGCTTGTTTTTTTTTCTTAGAAAAGTAATTAGGACAGGTTAATTTTTGCAACAATGATGAACAAGATTATAGCAGCCAAGAGAAAAATAAGCTAATGAGAAAACTCCTCAAGCATTAAAATTTTAAACAATCACATTAAGATTTGAAAAATTACATTTGCAAATGTCAGGAACAAATTTAGAGGACCAAATCTAAGGAAAACTACACCTTTTGGAACAAAAAATGTATCAATTATCTTGAAGAGATAGGTTAATCAGCTTTTAAGTATAAATATTTTAACTTTCTTCACTTCCATAATCAGTGCTGCGTTTAGATATAAATGATCACATTTATGTACCATCAACGTTTTGTTTTGTTTGTTGGATTTAACGGCACTTTCAACTCATTATTGGCTCCATCATGTAAAGGAAATGGAAGCAAAGTGCCTTTCCACTTTCCAAATGACACAGCTCATCTGCCTCTGGTTAGGGCATGAGCACACCATGGGATCCTAAACCCTTTTTTGACCAACATGAAACAGACATTAACATGATTTATTTACTGCTTCATAAAATTTCATTTTCACCATAATAAAGGTCTATAGTCATTTTAATACATGATTTAATGCAAAATTTTGAAATTAAACTAGTTTCATTTTAGTGGAAATAGGATTTCATCTTTTTAATGCCATCAAAATATGTAATGACATGATTTGTAAGCCAATCAAAAATCATCTCCAATAAGATCATGCAGTAATATTTGATATCATGGTTCATACAGACTCAGCGAGTTGCTTTTGAAAGACTTTGCAAGGAATCTAAAAGGGAATTCAAAATATTTTCATAGAGTATTTTTGACTTAAGCAAACTGAAGTGCATGAATAGGTACAAAAGCAGACCTCCCCCCACTAAACTACCTCTTCACTAAACTATATAACTAATTGGTGCACTAATGCAAGGGACACTACTCTATTTGAGAGCACCTGTGCTATGTCATTTAATCCAAACTTTTTCCCTTAATACATTTATTCAACTGCTTTGAAAAATACATAAACAAGAAATTATTCTAAACTTAAATAGTTAAAAAATTTATCCTGCTTTAAAGTTTTGCAGTCTCTCAGATAAATTTATGGAGTTTGGGGAAAAATTCAAAGACTTTCAAGATTCAAGGATTTTTAAAAGCTGCATGTTAAGGGCCATAACACTATCCAAAATTGAGTTGATGAGACAAAACCCATAAAAGGCACATCTAGGTCAATTAGTAGTCCTATAATGTAAGATGTATCAATGTTATTTATGTTCTGGTGCTACGTCTTACTGCCTAAATAACAGCATTGTATAGTGTGTTCAAATGTTGAATGACATTGGAATGGAAGTTGTTTCAAGTTCCTTTGACCTACATTTCATTTGGTTCAAATGGGATGGAAGCCAGAAATGCCAAAATGGGTTAAAAGGATGATAAATATCTCGAATAAACAAAGCTATCTAAACACTTTCTTCAATATTACTATGTTTTTATTCATTTCAATAAAGAAACATTCTTCAACCTAATCTGATTTCGGCATTCCTGGCTTCCATCGCATTACAACCAGCTGAACGGAACATGAAGATGCATCCATTTGCTTCTGTCAGATTTTGATTCCATCAGGAAAAAGATAGCAAAGTATAATTAATTAGATTTTAAGTTGTGGAAGAGTGTCGATATTGTCTGCCAATTGTGTGAGATATTCCTAAAAAATTTCCCTTTTGTTCTTATGTCAGTTGACTTGGGAACATGCTACACAAGGCTGTTATTTAGGCAGCAAGATGCAGCACCGAAACATAAATAACATGGCATATGTCTTACATTGTAGGACTAGGTCAATGAGACAATTTTCATAACAAATTTGATCAAAATATATAGAATGGTTCTTGAGATACACAACCAACAGCCCATGATCAGAATGAAATGACATTCCTCCTGCCTTGCTGAGGTGTTTAAATTTATCAAACAAGGTTTGGCTTGGTGTTTTATGGCACAGCAATAAGTGATGGCTATATCATACCAAGGCAATTGGGGTGAAGAGCCTTGTCCAGGCCAATGCAATGGTCACAGACCATGGCCTTGTCAAGGTCCATGCAATGGTCACAGACCAGGGTCTTGTCCAGGCCCATGCAATGGTCACAGAGCAGGGCCTTGTCAAGGCCCATGCAATGATCACAGACCAGGGCCTTGTCAAGGCCCATGCAATGGTCACAGACCAGGGCCTTGTCCAGGCCCATGCAATGGTCACAGACAGGTAGGGGTTTTACAGTAGATTAATGGTGACAAATAAAAGAAAATTATAGCCTTGCAAAGCTGCATTCAAGTAAACGCTGAAAAACAAGACATGGATTTATAAGCTAATTTAATCTACCTGTGTTGATTTTGGAGCCTTTGTAATAGATTTTGTGATGGGAGATACAACAGCTGTGGGTTTCTGTGGTGTGAATGGACAGACTTTCTTTTTTGGTGCAATTTTGAAAATGTAGTCTATTTCCTTTTCACTGGACATGAGCACTTTTGGCAGGTCCTTGTTAAAGTCTTCATCACTGTGTCGCTTCTTGGCTAGCAAAGCTGTATTATTTGTGTTAGGTACCTTGGGGTTCTGTGGCATTTGCGGAGAAGTCTTTAGATCAACAATGTGAACAGCTGGGCTGTCAAGCTGTAATGAAATAGGAAATGTTTCAGCAATATTAATTTACAGTCAAATTTGATATATGACAGAAGCAACGTGTAGCAATGATTATGTATCAAGTCTGACATATGATAGAAGCAATATGTAGCAATCATTATGTATAATGGCTTTATCATTTGCTCATGTCATCAATATTCTCTCAATGCCACAACTAAATTGACAAAGTAAAGTTCAAAGTTGCAATTAACACATCAGCACCTCCAATTCTACAAGTTATAAGTATTAATCTTATAAAAGATATTAAAAGTTCCATGACTCGTGTACAAACTGCATATGGTACATTTGCCTACAACCTAAAACACTGATAAAACATCATGTTTATCTATCATCGTTATGAAAATAGCATGTCTATATAAGACACTGTTATAGAAAACATTGTGTTTAAGAATAATCACCTTGACTAAGTAAAAAATTACATGTACTTTTGGTCATGTTCATGTCTTCTTCATTATGAATAAAACCATCTAATGATAATGATTTGCAGAACCTGCCTTGATCTTTCTATTTCTACACAAGACATAATTATCAAGATATGGAGCATTCTTCATCCAGCATGAAATTTTCTGTACTAAGGAAATTAAAATTCTTTCCATGATGGGGAAGAAGAAAAAAAAGAAAATGCAAACAGTTAACCATTGTTCCAAATCCTGCACAGATTTGTGTGTGTGTCCTAACAGGTGAACATCTTAAGAAATGCTTGATTGGGAAAAGTCCATCAATACTTACACTTTTTACCTTTACTTCTCCAATAATCTTTTCTGGAGTTTTACAACAGGCGGACATATTTTCTTTCTCATCAAAATCTATGGTCTGCAAATGAATGCATTAATGTGAGATGATAAAAGTCATTCATCTTCTAAGTATGGACTTTTTGCTATTTTCAAATCAGGCTCATGGGAGCAGTGGTACTTCATAATGAACCATTTTGATAATATCAAGTCAGGCTCCTGGGAGTTGTGTTACATGACAAGAATTTGAAGGTTGTGGAAATACAGTTTTGTTCCCAGCATTACAGTGTGTTGTTCTACTATTAATGTTTTCAGTCAAATATGTTGTAAGTGAAGGTACCATATTCATTGGAAACATTTAATTTTCCATCAAATTCATTTGGAGATTTGACTTTTATTTGTGACTCTTTTTTTTTTAATATACAAAGGATGTTGAGTGTGCACCAATTTCACATATAAATGAACTGAAAGATCTGGCTATTTGTTCCATCAATTCCATATTTATTTCTGTAGCCTAAGTTGAATTTTTGCATTAATAACACATGCATTTGCAGTTTATGTTGGTTGCAAAGTTTATTTAATATTGATTTTCCAGTCTTCATACTACAGAAAATGTGCTGTTCCTTTTATCAACTGCACACTTTCTCTGTTTAGATAGGTCCTAAACATTTGTGCAATTCTCCACATTTTCTTAAATGTATGTTTAGTATTGGCATAATATGGTCATTACTGTGCTGAGAAACCATTAAAAACTAAAAATACATAATTCGTTAAGGTGGGATTTCAAATATTCTCTACAAAATATGTCAAAACTATTTTAGACAAAATGATATTTTTCCACATTTTCCCCTTAGGCTTGCTATATTTCTATAAAATAATACTCTTGAATGATATTTTTAAGATTAAATTTAATGTATTTAACAGGAAAAAAGGTTTTATTTGATACTTTACCTTCAAAGTTAATGTTAATATATAACATTAGAATATAGCTGTCAAGAACACATTAAATTTAATTCATGTGTAAAGAGGATTGCTAGTGTGAGAAGAGACCAAATTCTGTCTGTTTTATTGATAAAGACTGAAATGACAGACTAAAGTTAATTCTATTTTATTGATAAAGACTATGAGATGACAGACTAAAGTTAATTCTAACTATTTTATTGATAAAGGTTATGAGATGACAGACTAAAGTTAATTCTAACTATTTTACTGATGTGTAATGTTTGTTTGTATGAGATGGCTATCTATTGATTTGTAAACATGTTTGTTTCTATGAGATGACAGACTAAAGTTAATTCTATTTTACTGATGTGTAAAGATGTTTTTGTATGAGATGGCAGACTAAAGTTAATTCTAACTACTTCATTGATTTGTAAAGATGTTTGTATGAGATGGCAGGCTAAAGTTAATTCTAACTATTTTATTGATGTGTAAATATGTTTGTTCGTATGAGATGGCAGACTAAAGTTAATTCTAGCTATTTTATTGATATGTAAAGATGTTTGTTCATATGAGATCACATGCTACAGTTAATTCTAACTGTTTTATTGATGTTTGTTTGTATGAGATTGTCTATTTTATTGATATGTAAAGATGTTTGTTTGTATGACATGGCTACTTTATTGATGTGTAAAGATGTTTGTTCATATGAGATGGCAGGTTCTGTTTTTCGTTTTTATGCAAAACAGGCATAATAAGCTTCATCTGTTTATATTTTGTTATCTTTATGGTCATCAGAAGATATTTTTACTAGCACATACTGAAGAATACTTTGAAAAATTAAACAATAAGTCATCAATTTACTACCTGTGATATTTAGAAGGAAATGATTATTTATCTTCCCATTACTTTCAATTGAAATATTGAACATATTCTGATGTTAAGAAGCAACAATGAAATTACAAAAGGACCACATTAAATTAAATCAATATGTTCTGATAATATGGAATGATATACAAACTTATGGTTAAGAAGTTTTATTTTGATAGGTATTAAATGGTACAATATTTAATAAAAATAAACTGATGATGAAACAACCTAGGAAAATGTACATGTAGTAAACATGTGAATGATACAGTTTAGAGTTCTTGTTTTAATTTCTGCTCCTTTTAACTAATCAGTTACATTTGATGCAATTACACCCTTATAATTCAATCAACATTATCAAGTATATAACAATTACACCCTTATAATTCCATCAACATTATTACGTATATAACCATTACACCCTTATAATTCAATCAACATTATTATGTATACAACAATTACACCGAAATAGCATAAATTACTACTAAGCAGTAACAAGATTCAGTTCCTATAGTATATTTCCTATTCTGAGGGTCAATTAAATTCAGAATACATTAAGACAGTGGCCCTGGTCATGATTAAAAGACCCAATATATTACATGAAAACCATGCTTCTGGTCCATGTTTTTAGCAGTTTACTTTTTCTCTTCCCTTAAAATAAACAAAACTTCATTAATGAAACTGCTGTGGTTGATGCTAAGAGCAATGGTAAAATTCAGTTAAGAACATACCTTTTTAATTTCCCAACTGCGACCTGTACCACAGGATTCCACTTCCTCACTGGATGCATTGCGCTGTTTATGTTTATTCAACAGAGGAATATGTTTCTGAAACACAAAGAATGCATTGGTAGGCAATATACAAAGTTTTTGACATAGCAGGCATCACTGAGACATTGCTCTGAGCTCGTCATAAAGCGTTTCTTCACTTGAGCTTCACTGATCCAGTCAAAACTAAGTTGATTTTTTTAATACTTTGTCTCTGCACAAACTCATGAACATTCATTGTGTGTGTGTGCATGTGTGTGTGTATTTGATGGGTCTAATGTTAGCTTCTCTGGTCAAAACATGCATGCAGATTAAAACATACTGGAAATTAGGGCTCCATATTTAAATACCATCTGATGAATTTGTGTCAACTTGTGCCCTAAATGTAAGCTATATAATATTTTGTCTAAGGATTTCTGATTTTTTTTTCCAATGCTACTACCAAACTAAACAAATGAGTGAACTAGTCAGTTTCACCACCTTTTTTAGTCAGGCTACTCAAAACTAAGATGACACTGGATCTTATGGCATGCAATAAGGTAACTAGGCTTAATCCGTTTTTTACCTTTAGAGACTCTCCAAATGTACGGCTTCTAGTGTGCTTTCCCTTGCTAGCAGAATACCCATTTGCTCTGTTAAACTGAAATTGATGTATAAAAATTAATATTCCAAATTCAACATTCAAGAAAGGATTGGTAAATCAAACACGTATCACTCACACACCTGGTAGAACTTGTTCAGTCCTGGCATTATATGTCTTGCTTGCCTACCCTAAAAATTAGGTTCCCAAGCACTTTGAAATTTTTTTGAAGTACATTATGCAGTGGTATGACCCTCCATTTAATGAAGACATTAATTTTCAGATTTTACAGCATTCTGATTTTTCACACCCAATTAAATTCTTTTGATTTTGATCATGGCATCATTATGTTGAACCTTTACTACATTCTAAATATAAATGTTTTATTAATTACAACTTACAGCTATTGAAACTTATTGAAAAACTGGTTGTCAATTTGGTTCTGATTGGATAATACACCCATGTTTATATGATGCATTTTCTAACTATGACTATGCTATGCCAACTGATTAAATTTTCTTTTCTTGCCATTTAGATAAACAGTAAATTGCATATTGTTCACGCTTGAAATTCATGCTTCAGAAATTATTGCATTTCACCTCTTAAAAGAAAGATTTCTGCACAGCAAAATTTCTTTTATTCCAAGACTGTCTTGTTTTCAAGCACATATAATTTTTTATTATTGTGCATATATCTTAATAATTCCAATTTTTATGAACTGAACACGTTTTCTGCAATTTGATTGGATGTAAACAGTCATGTGATACTGAACTAGAATTTTTTTTACACATCTATAAATTCTGCAGACTACTTTTTGCTTCCCTGTTTCCATGTCATTTGATGTATCAACCCATTACACCCTAATAATAACAACAAAACCCCACCCACTCACTTCTGTGATTTCCAATCAAAATTTATAAACCACAGATAAAAATGGACCATAAGTTAAAACAATGTAATTGCACAGACCTTCCTGCACTCCACCACTCATCCCTTTTGCCAATGAAGGCATGTGGTAGACTTTACAAGCCAATCTTCGGAAATTATTGCATTTCACCTCGACAAAATGTTACAGCAGTGGTTATTAAAGGTCAGGGTCATATGTCAGACAAGGGATCTCACTAAAAATGGACACGATTTTGCTTTTGAAAGCTCGAAATGCGTAGAAAGTAACAACAACATTGCTATAACAACACACGCCATACGCAAGAGTAATTTTCGAGAAAAAAAGGAATATCCTGGCTTATCCGCAAGAGCCATTTTTTATATATTAAAATAATGATTATAACAATGTATCACTGGCATGACCCACTATGACATTCTACCCCATATTACTGTATAAAGGATTGACGAATCCTGGCCAGTGAAGATTGGGCTATGTATTCTATCGCAGCTAAGAGGCTAATGAAAAAAAACTCTGATCATAAAAGTGAATGTTTTGTTGATTAAATATTGTGATAAGACGTTAGAAAGGAAGTAAATTGGAATTATAAGGACTAAATGAGCATGGTTGGGTATTTATCAATGTGTAAATTTTACCTAATGACTCACAAAGTAAATAAAGTTTGGACTTTATTTACTTTGTGAGTGATTAGGTAAAATTTATGATCGATAAATACCCAACCATGATCATTTAATCATATAATGCAATCCAACCTGTTTGAGCAATTTCTTTTTCTTGGCAGAACTGGGCATGGCCTGTACATGTGCATACAACTGTGCAAGTGCCACCTGTGTATCTTGAGAGGACTGCAATTCTTCCAAGGATTTTCTCTCTGCAAAGGTGACAACTGTGTTGACAGCAGTAGCACTACCATACTGAAAAGACAACAAAAACAAAATGGCACAATAATAAAATGGTGGATTAATAAGATACTTCATCTGTTTGGGTCTAAAGCAGATGTACCCTATATAATATATATATATATATATATATATATATATATATATATATATATATATATATATATAAGTTGAAAGCAAAGATAAATTGCCTAAATAATACAAATCAAGTCAGTAAGGTTTACTCTACATGCACAGCCTGCGAATCATGTGGCATAAAATGTATAACATGACAGATTTACCTATCACAAGATGGCATGCAATAAAGAACAATATATAGTGTTTTCTGAACATGTGCTCCACTATTCTAAAACCATTTTGTAGATTTATAGACCACACCACATCATAATGCCAGATCTTAAGTCCCTAACTTGAATTGTGTAGGAATATGACAATGATAATAACCAACCCAGGTATGGTCTTTCACATGACAATGATAGTAACCAACCCAGGTATGGTCTTTCAAATGACAATGATAATAACCAACCCAGGAATGGTCTTTCACATGACAATGATAGTAACCAACCCAGGTATAGTTTCACATTATTCGGTAGTGGATCTGATGTAGTTGACATGTTTATTAATACCTTTGATTTCTGTACATTGACATGGTCATTTGTGTTTTGCGGAACAGGTTCCTCAGTAAATACATTGTTATGGGGGTCCTCCATTTCTCGCCAGAAATTTCCCACGTCCACTGCAAGCTCTCTGGGAATCTTGAGATAAAGAAAGTTAAATCATCAATTATATTAATTGAAATATCAAATTTTACAACAACATAGTGATCTGTGCCAGAAAAAAACCAAAGCAAACAAACAGGCACCAAAACACCACACCACCAAATAATAAAGATCCCTACACAGAATTCTCTTGTAATGGGACAACACAAGATCTACAACATGATGATGTAATCTATCTTAAAGGAAAACATTATTAAAGAATAAGAAAGGAAAATTCAACAACCTTTATCATCCCCTCTTTTGAACATTCTTTTGGTAGGATGCAGTTTCACCATATAGTAAAAATAAGCACCACCTACCATAGAGGGGTAAACAAAATCTCTCATAAATGGTGGTGCTGGACATAAAACATAACTGATAAAAATTATTTACTTAGCTTACCAACATGGCTTCTAAAATTTCTTTTCATTCTCCATTTATATTACAAGATTAAGCTATTCCTACAAGGGGAATTATTGCAAACTGAATTTGATTCAACATGAAATGAATTTGATGGAAATAAAAGGTGAGCAAAGTACCACCCTATCCTTTCCATTCAACTTTTTTCCTTTGCATGTTAACATTACCAATAATGACACTGATTTGTGATGATTAAAAGGTTTAAATGTACTTATCAAAGATCTGAAGAAAAAAAAAGCAAGTATATTAAACACAAGGTTTAGCTGGATTTACAATTTTAAACTGTGATTAAATTTTGATGACATTAAGAAAATCTTGACCATTTGGCGGCAAATAATAAGCTTGAAATACGTACCTTGAAGAGGAATGGTGTGCTCTCTATCAAGAAGGAAACAGCTTTCGTGAATGATTCAGACATGGAATGGAGCTCCAAGGGTGTCAGCTGAAAATGAAATTCAATGACTTATGTAAGAAAGAGTTTTTCAACAGTTTTGAGTCAATGTTGAACTAAGTAATTTTCTGGGTGCAATGAAAAGAAATAGATGAATACATGTACTTGACTTTCTTCATGGTTTTAATTGTAGACACTTGATAACGACATATAACACTATTTAAATTTAATTGCACTAACTGAATTAGAAATCTGAATACAAAGAATTCATTTTAATAAATATTTTAATTTGAAAAAAGATATGTATTCTAAGCTTAATTTAAAATAATATTGTAATTTTTAATGAAAATTTAGAAAACTTTAATGTAATTGCAAAACTTTCACCTGTCCCAACTATGATTCAAGCATGAAAATTTCACCTGACCCAATTAACTATGATTCAAGCACATAACTTCAAATAATGACAACTTAAATAAAAGATATCCTTTGTTACATCTAAATTTGCCTCTGAATAGGAAAGCACCCCACCCAACATATTTTCAGAAGAAAATGTGTTCATGTGTCTGTGCTATGCTGAGATATTTTAACAGTGCCATGAAAACACAATACAAGCTGCATGCACTTCTGCTCCAAATGTGAAAAAAATCAAGATCACTTTAAGTTGCTGAGAATACTACAATGTTATTAATATCCATTTTTACTACCATTTCTCAGAAACACCTGTTCTTCTCTAATACCTGATCAAAGTAGCATATTACAAATTTTCAAACTATTACTCACTCAGTGTGTTATGCATGAAGTGATGAGGTCAACAATTTAACCTATGGCTGATCAACATTGTTGACTTGATCATAAGGCACAAAACATGAAGATCACATGTTTGAAATAACACAGCCTTCTGAACGTTACCAACCAAACAAAGCAATGTACAGTTAGTGCTGACTTCCTGGAAATACTAATTTATGCTCAGGAATTTCCAGTCAATCCTTCAAAAAGATATTATTGATCTATTAGGAACATGAACAAAAAATTAGGAATTAATTTTGCATCAAGTGTGGATATTCTATGCCATGATTTGCCGAAGTTCTAAAGTTCTTTGCACCAGACTCTCATGGCAAGAGATTATTAAAACCTAGAAAACTAGAACACACATAATGGTACATTATATATTCATCTCAATTTTGACAGTCCTTCATGCAGAAATTAGCATGTTTGAAGACATACCTAGACCTTGGGTCAAGTCATTTTATTGTGTAGAAACCAATTTCTTATAGTCACAGCAACTTTTAACCTTGGTCTTTACCCACAAATTGATAGGCTTTTTACTGACCCGAAGAGCACAACATCAACAATTATTTGTCCACGTCTTTGATGACCAATTAATGTTACTGCATGGAGAAAAACACATTCTTCTATCAGTGACACACACATGGATGTATAACATCATAAAATGAAATGCTCTGCTTTATGGAGGGCATATAAAAAGGGGGGAAAAGGATAGTATTGACGCAGTTTCCTATTCAAGTGTCATTTTTTGTCACTGCTAATTTTGAGCTGGGCTACCAGGTTCATTTCTGCTAGCCCATCAGGCTACCATCTAATTTTTAAATTGATGGATCATGACAACTAGTATGTAGCAGTTTTATGTACTTGCAAAGGATGAATCATTATAATGGCATATTTGTAAAGAGAAAACCCCAAAACTTTTTCATAGCTTTTTCTAAACAAAACAGAAAATGCCTTACCCAAAATGTTTTTTCAAATATCTACTAAACTACTATTGTTTTGTATGATGTTTCAACATTCTTTGCCCCCCCCATCCCCTTCTGAGAGGTATCTTCCTCAGATATATCTTGAAAAAGAATTAGCAAATTATTCCAGTATTTAAGACAGAAAATGACAAATGAGTGTTATAACTAGCTCAGCATGCATTTTACCTTCTTTGGACAGATCAAGCTTGGAGCAAAAACCATTCCGAGAGAGTGTGCAGTCATCTTATTCTCTGAGACATTGCTGACCTTGTGTAGAAGATCAAGCAAACATTCCAGAAGAATTGCATTCTCACGAGGGATCAGGAGAAACAACAGTTGAAGCGCTTTTATCTGCTTGTCCTTCACCTTGGATCTGTCTTTATCCAATGGCACATTGTTACTCATATCTGAAAAGGGTCAAATGTTGTAAGTATGAAATTAATGAGTAAAGATCCAGTCCTCTCAGGAACCAGATGTTGCACCTGTATATTTGTGCTTACTTATTCCTCCTGTGTCTAACTTGTAATACAAAACTTGAACACAGATGCTGCCTCTAATGCAGTGGTGTTGGAAAAAGTCATACATATGTCTCACAATGCTTGTGAAGGTGAGACAGAAACTAGGAGCCATCAAAGTATCTGCTTAAAACTATCTGTCAGTTGCTTGTCAGTTCTGGATGAATCATAAATCTAGTTTTTAAATAAATATAAATATATTAATTCATATCCTTATAGCTTGTTAATGTTTTGCCAAATTTGGCTACATTTTAAGTTTACAGGACACTCTTGTTTTTACCAAGGTTGATATTCTAATGAGCTGGAACAGTCTAGTAAACAGACTGATTGAAACAGATAGCTTTGTACATGTAACCTATCTTATACTTTGTTGCCATTTCCCATGAAGCAATGAGAAACTTACCAACAATCTGGCAGTGGGCTTCAAAATGTTTCTCTGTCAGAAGTGGCTCTGGAAGTTCACTGATGCAACTCTTCAGTACAGTGGCACAATCGTGTGGAGAAAATGTTCCATCATCCAGATGAAGATCAGCACCCTGCCTCACCCATTCTTTCAGAAGGCGCTGACGGGCCACATTACCAGTTTTTCTGAAAAGACCTTCAGTTCTGATGTCTGAAATTGGTTCATTATTGGAATTATTGTCTAATTTTATAATTGGTATGCTTAAAGTGAAATGTGTGCATTTTGTATTAAGCTTAGAAATAGCTGAAATGATAATCTATAAATTCATTTGACTGCACCAAATTGGGTTTTTCACATATTTTCAGTAATATTGTTTCACAGATAAATGTGTTTGCTGCAGATTCATTTTCACAGTATTTTTTAAATTCTGAAAGATTTTAGTCTATTTGAGGATTCCTTATTCTGCAAGGAAACTTGTGCTGGAAAAAAAACAAAAGACAAACAATCTGGGCTATTTAAAATTTGATAAATTATGCCGAATTGTCGTAAAGTCAAGTCCTTAAATTCTGAATGCTGTATTATATCACTGTCAAATTCCTCTTCCAAAATTTTTAAAGTACTACACATATTGATTTGTCCTTTTTCTGATGTAATGTGTTCTTCAGTTTAACAAAATCCCTTTCCTCTAACATTTTTCATTGATATAACATCAATGAGTCACATCGATTATGCCCTTTTCACATAATATTTGACAATTTTTTTCAATACAGACAGGTCTTCTACCTAAGTGAGCATCAAAATATTATGAATCTGTGACACATCCTTTCAAATTCAGGAAAACCTGTCTGTTTTCTTGGAAATGTGTTATGTACAGTTACTATAAACAGAAAATAAGGAACTATTTGCCGTACATGGCCAAATGGTCACATACGTCAGAAATATAAGATCAGCAGATGGAGGTCTATGATGGATAAAGGTGCACCAGCCAAAAGTTACATAACTCAAGCCTCAAATTGTAATCATTATTCTGTGTCTTGCTTGCTATTATGTCACCAGATATAATCTTTGATCTTAACCGGGAAACATATTTTTTACATGAACAAAATGGATACCCAATCACTAATTTTATTATCCAGGTTATTATCAATGGGCAGGTACCCAATTACATGGATATCTGTTGACATCTTTATCAGGTAGTGGTCTGATATTCACATAGATACAGACATGGATGCTAAAATAGTTAATATGCCAAGCTTCTGCAAAGATCTATTTTTGCCAATTATGACTTTCCCTTGTTTGAGGAAAATTGTACTGAATAAAGTAGTTTTTACCATCATTACTTTCTCCTTTCCTTCACCTTGTTCAAATCCAATATGTATTGTGCTAATATCAACTCTGTAGAAAATAGATGTTAGCATTATAACTTACATAATCTCCAAATTGACTGACTGAATTTTTAAATTTTTTAAGTGTCCAGGTTTAACAGGATCAAAGTCATGCACTATCTGATATGTAACAACACTAAAGCAGACTAGTTATCAATTTCTCTTTATCAGTGCACTATCTGATATGTAACAACACTAAAGCAGACTAGTTATCAATTTTTCTTTATCAGTGCACTATCTGAGATGTAACAACACTAAAGCAGACTAGTTATCAATTTCTCTTTATCAATGCACTATCTGACATGTAACAACACTAAAGCAGACTAGTTATCAATTTCTCTTTATCAATGCACTATCTGATATGTAACAACACTAAAGCAGACTAGTTATCAATTTCTCTTTATCAATGCACTCATAATGAGTGACATAACTGGCCACGCTACTTTTCTACTTGCATGGCAATATGATCATTTCAATGCATGACTAATGTGATATTTAATTTCTCAGTTTAAATTTTGTTTACTTCTTTATTACCAGTGCACATAATTTTTGCAGTAGAATAAATGCAAACCTTCAAAACTGTTTATGGTAACATTCTAACTAGTGAGCTGGGAAAAGCTGTGTATGTTGTTTTTAGTTGTAATTTAAAACATGAAGGCCATTTTTATATTTGTAAATTTCTTATTTAATATTGTGTGCATCAGGAAACATCTCCATGAATGCATGAAATACCCTGGGTAGAGCCCTTAAGATAGATTTCGTAATCATGTTTACACATGACAGTAGCTGGTTCATATGATAACAACAGTTTGAATTGTTGGGCTGAGCCCACTTCAACAACACTGATCAGACCATTACAGTTTGAATGGTTCTGACTAAAAACTTGAAAATGGCCTTTATGGAATTTCAAGATGACTTAATTTCAGCAACAAATTATAAAAATGAAAAATACAAATGCTAAATTACTGGTACGATTAAGCACTTTCAAACCCACATAAAAAAGTTAGTTTTCTACAGTTTGATTTTTCTGCCTGATTTGTTTCTTCAGCTCAATACATAACATATCCCAAACTCCTACTGATACAACATGACCTACCATAAACCCTATTTCATGTAAACAGTTCAATCTTTGGATAGATTAGTTTACTTCCTAACTAAACCCTGTCTGACATAATACATATTTTTAATGAACTTCACTGAAATGCAACTGCCCCCCCCCCCCGGCCCCATAAGGATATTAAGAGATGTCTTGAAACTTTTTAACTTACTCTCTGGTCGCTGTAAGAACTCGATCAACTGATAAATTTGTGCAATCTGGTCCTGAGACAGGAATCTGTTACCCATCTGGGGAGAGGATTCTGTGAAAAATACAGATGGCATCATTCATTTTATTATTTTGAACCATAATATTTAGCATATTCATAACATCAAACCATACTATAAATATAACTTTAAAAAAAATCCAGAATCTTAGTTAATGTCTAGTTTCCAAATTAAAACCCAGTATCCTAGTAAAAGTCCAGTATCCAAGTAAAAGTCCAGAAAATTGCATCTGTGGGCTTTTTCTAATTCAGTTTATTCACTTTCTGAACATACTTTTTACTTTGTATGAATCAGAATATTATATGAAGGTTTTAGGAGCTTGAATGACCACAATGGCATGGGTTTTGCCACAGAATGGTTGGTCAACATAGCAGAACCCATAGCAGTCTGAGATAAAATTAGGGACTTCAAAAATCAGTACATGTGAGTGTGAAAGGTATTATAGGGGCATTATGCCAACAATCCTTCAATGTTTTAACAAAATTGATTATGCAATAAACTATTTTTTTTATAATGTATGAGTATTTAAATTGATTTTTAGTACTATTTTATCCCCTTGTATGGGTCTAGTACCACATTATCCCCTTGTATGGGTCTAGTGCTAGTTTATCCCCTTGTATGGGTATAGTGCTACATTATCCCCTTGTACGTGTCCAGTGCTATTTTATCTCCTTGTATGGGTCTAGTGCTATGTTATTTCCTTGTATGGGCCTAGTGCTGCATTTTCCCCTTGTATGGGTCTAGTGCTATGTTATCTCCTTGTATGGGTCTAGAGCTATGTTATTTCCTTGTATGGGCCTAGTGCTGCATTTTCCCCTTGTATGGGTCTAGTGCTATGTTATCTCCTTGTATGGGTTTAGTGCTGTGTTATCTCCTTGTATGGGTCTAGTGCTGTGTTATCCCCTTGTATGGGTCTAGTGCTGTGTTATCCCCTTGCATGGGTATAGTGCTATGTTATCACCTTATATTGTCCATTACACAGAAAAGCAGGAGTCCTGTCACCAAATGTCAAAAAGGTAATAGCAGAATGAGTATTTACAAAGTCAAACTTGAATAAGTTAAAGGTCAGATTCTTTGTTACCAATACATCAATTAAAGTATATGTTGGTGAGTGAATTCTTTAATGTTATGCAATGTCTGTGCTTATATCAGAATTCTGTCACTGAAATCCCATGAGGCCAATTACTGAAGATTGTAAATTGTTAATGATTTCCTGAAGTCTCATATGCTTTTTCTTAACATTAATTTATTTCATAAATATGCCTTTATGATAATTAGAACTATATAATTAATATCAGACAGACAAACAGCATTATTATCATCTTACATACTCTCATTGTTTATAGTACTAAAAAACACAGAAGAAAAAAGTCAGTGCATATTAATGACATAATAAAGCAATCATTCTGTCATTTTGAGTTTTACAAAAGCAGACTTCCTTAATTCATATCATGGAAACAAATTTATGTATGTACATCATATATAAAAATAGTACCTTTTTTCTTGGAAAAGGGTGTGGAAGCCTTTTTCTTTATGGGCTCAATGTGTCTTGAAGAATTGTCAGCAAAAAGTTCCTCAAGTTTTGTCCCACTAAGGTCAAGAAGAAAGGATAGGTGCATTTTGCAAAATGTCTCCAGCTTTTCAGGCACACAGTTCCGTAAGCGATTAACATTCCTCTCTGCCTCCGTCTGGCGGTGCCTAAGGTCCGATAAGGACATATCATTGGCTGAAATATGAAAAAGGACACATTAGAACATGGTTGCTCACTGGAACCGCATACATGATAATTCTGGTGATCAAGTGTATAGTGCACAAAAAAATTCCTTTTCCATTATGGAATATGTTCAAGTTTTCACTCAGAGATAAGCAAAATCTTTAATTTGCTCCCACCTATAGAAACGTTGATTTAATTACAAGAATGCTGAGTAAAAGAAATCTAAAATGAATAATACCAGGGATCCATACTAATAAATAAAAATTTACACTGAGAATTTTTTTTGTTTGTGTAGCCTACATGGTGCCCACTCTCACTATTTTAGTATTAAAGGAAATTTGATCAGATTTTTTTAGAACAAGTTATAAAATCTCTCTTTTTCTGGTAAAACGGAACTCCTGCCAAATTTTGGAAATTTACTTAAAAAATTTATTAACAGTTAAACTGTTTAAATTTACCAACTGTATTACCTCCGTTGACATAGACTCAGTTACAATTAAGTATGATTTCATTCCAGAATGAGCTGACCATCTGTTACTATGGATGTATATTCAATGAACATTCCTTTTAATTAAAAATACCATGCGTAGCAGACAACCACAACATGTGATGAAAAACAATACAAAAAAGGGTGATTGTTTTTTCTTGTCATTTTTAATGAAGCTGCAGAATATACATTTACTGTTTATACAGAAAAACCAGTCTTGAAAGACCACACCATCTGCCAAAAATGGTCTCAAGACAGGTGGTCTCTTCTGACTGATCATAACAATCAATAAATCCATGAACTGGGATTTTATTTGTCTCACAGTAGTGGTCTTTTAGGTCCGACTTTTATTGTACTATGTACAATTGTCTTATAGTAGTGTTCTAGGACAGACTTTTATGGTACTATGTACAATTGTCTTATAGTAGTGTTCTAAGACAGACTTTTATGGTACTATGTACAATTGTCTTATAGTAGTGTTCTCTAAGACAGACTTTTATGGTACTATGTACAATTGTCTTATAGTAGTGTTCTTAAAGACAGAAATTTATGGTACTATGTACAATTGTCTTATAGCAGTGTTCTTTAAGACAGACTTTTATTGTACTATGTACAATTGTCTTATAGTAGTGTTCTAGGACAGACTTTTATGGTACTATGTACAATTGTCTTATAGTTGTGTTCTTTAAGACAGACTTTTATTGTATTATGTACAATTGTCTTATAGTAGTGTTCTAGGACAGACTTTTATGGTACTATGTACAATTGTCTTATAGTAGTGTTCTAAGACAGACTTTTATGGTACTATGTACAATTGTCATATAGTAGTGTTCTAGGACAGACTTTTATGGTACTATGTACAATTGTCTTATAGTAGTGTTTTAAGACAGACTTTTATGGTACTATGTACAGTTGTCTTATAGTAGTGTTCTTTAAGACAGACTTTTATTGTACTATGTACAATTGTCTTATAGCAGTGTTTTAAGACAGACTTTTACTGTACTATGTACAATTGTCTTATAGTAGTGTTCTAAGACAGACTTTTATTGTACTATATACAATTGTCTTATAATAGTGTTTTAAGACAGATGTTTTTACAATTGTTAAGTATGATAAAGTGTTTATTACCCATTGTTAATTATCTTTCAAGCACATTACAAGTTATCAAATTATCATGAGAGAGAGAGAGAGAGAGAGAGAGAGAGAGAGAGAGAGAGAGAACAAATATTGAAGATATTATTGTAGAATAGAAAAAAATATATATCATATGATCAGTTACAGAATAAAGAAAGGGGAAATAAAAGCAGCAACCATCATGCAGAATATGGAATATGATTCTTAGGAGATATGGGGTGACATTCAATACAAATTCAATTTAAAACCTTTTCTTCCTTTTAACTGCTCAATGTTTTTCATTTAATAGAAATTCAATATAGGACCGTTTCTTCCTTTTAACTGCTTTATGTTTTTAACCATCTAGTATTCTTTAGTGGCAAAATTTTTTTAATTAGCCACTGTGATGGACATATTGAAAGTCAGATTGGCACTTCTTTCATACAGGACCAAAAAAACATTGTTAGTTGATTGGTGGAAATCCCATGTTGATAAACTTTCCATTTTGACAGAATAATGACAACAAGATTTTAAAGATGGTTGCCATACTGAATATCAGACTGGCACCATTTCCATTTAGTACCAACAAGATATTGTCTTTTGGTGAAAGTACAATATGACTATCTTGGGAAAAGTAGTGATTGTCAGGATAGTCATTGTGGTGTCCATATTACAAATCAAATATCATTTTCATTTACAATCAAGCAGACATCTCAAGTCTTTCAGTGAATACACCATGCTGATATGACTATCCATTCAGAAGGAGTAGCAGCAACAACATTTTCAAGATGACTGCCATTGCGGTGTTCATACTGAATGTGCAAGCAGCAGAGTTTTCATTTAGGACCTACTAGAAACCATAAAAGGTCTTCTGGAGAAAACTTCCATGTCAATATGACACTTTGTTCAGGAGGAATAGTGATAGCAAGATGTTCAAGATGGCTACGGTGATGGCCATATTTGACATTGTATTGGCACCATTTTCATTTAGGACCAACCAGACATTATAAAATGTCAGTTAGTTGAAAACCCCCTTGGTGATATGACCACCCATTCAAAATGAATAGCAATAACAAGATTGTCAAGATGGCCAAAGAAGCAGTCATACTGGATGCCTGAGCTGCACGATTTTCATTTAGGACCAACTAGAGTGTGTGTGTGTGTGTGTGTGTGTCTGTGAATTGGATTTTAACGTAGCTTTAACAATTTTTCAGTCATATCGCTACAATGTCTGCAGTGTTGCAATTTAAAGTGATGTCTAGCAATGAGGCATCATGCTGCAGACATGTAGGATGATGTCCCACCCAGTCACATTATCCTGACACTAGGCCGACTAGTCCTAACAATAACCTCTTAATGCTGAGCGCCAAGCGAGGCAACTATTAATATCATTTTTATAAGTTTTTGGTATGACTTGGCCGGGGATCGAACCCATGACCTCCTGCATCCGAGGTGGAAGCTCTAACCACTAGGTCATCAGAGCGGTTGGGACCAACTAGATCATGGGATAAATGTGTCTGCAGAGTTTCAGGCAAATCCACAAATTATTTTAGGAGTAGCGTGTGTGTGTGATTCGGATTTTTAATGTAGCTTTAACAATTTTTCAGTCATATCGCTACGATGTCTGCAGTGTGGCAGTTATAGTGATGTCTAGCACTGGGGCATCATGCCACAGACATGTAGCATGATGTCCCACCCAGTCACATTATTCTGACACCAGGCCGACCAGTCCTAACACTAGCCTCTTAATGCTGAGCGCCTAGCGAGGCAGCTGTTAGTACCATTTTTATAAGTCTTTGGTATGACTCGGCCGTGGGTTCAAACCTGCAACCTCCCACATCCAAGGCAGACACTCTAAACACTAGACCACCAGAGCAGTAGGAGGAGTAGCAATAACAAATGTGCTATGAAATGCATGAACGATGGACAAAAGAACCCATGAGTGTCAAAAAAACCCCGAGATTATATATTTAATGTACGCTGCAACATTTTTCTCTGTAAAGACAAGTGAGTTAACACTCCTATTGTTATTAGTATCAGTGAAATAATTTAGAAGGATAGAGCTTGTGCACATATGCTTGAAATAATGTCATTGAGCATTTTTTTTAAAAAAGACGATCTCACTTGTCACCAATTTTTTTTACTGGACTGGTTAAAAATGAAGGGAAAAAAGAATAAAGGAAAAAACTACTGCTGAATGAAGAAAAAACTTCATAAAATACTGTTCAAAAATTGAAATCAATACCCATGTCATAAAAAATCACAACAATTTACAAAGAGATGATCCATTCTAAGAAAAGCAGCATGCCTGAATAAAACAATGGCATTGCTAATGGATATACTTATTGCATAAATTTTATCATTTCTAATCAAAACATGGAAAAATGTTGTTCTAATATTTTAAAGTTGTTTAATAAATATTCAGTGTAATAAATAATAATTCAGTACTTACATGGAGAGGAAATATCTTTCAGACATACAGTATTTCTGCTGCCGACAAGATATTTTTCTTTCTTCCTCAGGTAAGTCCTCAATGGACCTTCCTCCAATTTCTCAATAACCATTTTACAATGTATTCAACAATTGTTCAACAACAGCCTAGGAGTTTTCCTCAATAATGCATAATGACCAGACAGACAAAACTGTATAAGTATATAATCTTTGTTGAATTGCACTCACTGACTGAGGGGGAAATTAAGAGTTTGGCCACTCACTGTGTAAGTACAAGGATTGACACTTCTCAATGCCAGTGTCATAACAATTTAATCCATACAAAGGGTCTGGGATGGTAAAACAAAGCTTGGAGTGTCAAGGATATACTGTAGTTTATAATTAGTGTTAAAACAGAGTTGTCTGATGAGTGTTCAAAACTCAGCTAAGAGACAGTAAATGAAAACATTCTTGTTAGTGTCACTGGCATAGTGTTTGAAAACAATAGATCAAATTCAACACAATACATGTATATTCATTCTGGAGTGAGATGTGTAAGCATTTACAATGTTGACCTTTTAATTTATACTGGAAATGCTTCTCAATTAACTACTTTACACTAGACATTTAAATTCTTTATTACCATCACACTAATTTCCATTCATTAAATCTGACTGCTAACACTGACAATTCAGAAAAATTTAAATAAGGAGAGGGACTTAAGTACAGCTAGATTAACTTATTCACATCCATGAGAGACATTGCACTGTCATAAAAGGAAAAACCAGTTGTTGTTGTTGTCGGGTTTAACGCCATTTTGCAGCACAAGATAGGCTATACATGGCAGTCAGTATAACTGGTGGAGGAAGATCCAGTTAAAACCTTGGGAAGAACCACAAGCTACTGGCAAGCTTTCTCACAAACCACGTTAGCTAAGCCAGAGATTCAAACCCATGCAAACATTGGTGAGATGGCAGTGATCTGGAGTGGTGAGTGCTTTGGACCACTCGGGGTACCAGAAATACCAGTAAAGGGACTCTCTAACATTTACATTGTATTCAGTAGCTAGTCACTGCAATGTTCAGGAATTCTAATTTATGAATATTGTCAATGCCTGTGCTATGCAGAAAAAAGATTTTATAAAAATTCAGATAACAAGGGGAGATTATAAAGAAAGGGCGATCAATGAAGCGTTCAATATATCAATAACATTTCGTCGATCAACTTTAAGCAATCAATGTACAAATATTAATACCAAATATTAAGGTTATAGCACTCTGTAATATTTCCCTTAAACACTACAAACACAGCTTACTTTTAACATTTGTTTATTATATGAAACAGAACTGTCTTATAAATGAATATTTACTTTTTTCTTTCCAAGGAAGGATCATAACTTATTACCAATGACCACAACCATAGCTTATGAAAAAAATTTTGATGAATTGCTTATATGAATATAGAATTTGCTTAAATATAATCCTTCATTATCTACTTCACTACAACTGAGTAGTTTTACCCTCCCTAGAGAAGAGTTCTAAAACAATGCTTATTGTTGCCACTACAACTGAGTAGTTTTACCCTCCCTAGAGAAGAGTTCTAAAACAATGCTTATTGTTGCCACTACAACTGAGTAGTTTTACCCTCCCTAGAGGAGAGTTCTAAAACAATGCTTATTGTTGCCACTGTTCAAATAACATAAAATCCTTGGAAATTTTTTGCAAAGCAACTATAATGCAAAACAGCAAAATTGATGAAAAATATAGAGTCCTTTCTACTGGTGCAAAAAAGGGCAAAAAAATGAAACATATCTTGCATATATAGACATAATTATGTTCTAAATAAAATCTGATAAAAAATAGGTCAGCTGTTCTAAGTGAAAAATTATTTTTTCATTTTGATTACTATGGAAGCCACACTATTGCAAAGGTGGTCACATAGAGCATATGTTTGGTAGAGCATGTCCTTAATTAAAACATTCCTATCAAGTTCAAATGAAATTGGATGATAAATTTTCTACATGCAAAACAGTTTCTCAAAACTTTTTGTCAACACTGATAAAGATTATCAAATAATTTGTTGTCACCCATGCAACAATGAAGACACATTTATTTGCAAATAGGCCAAAAGTATAAAAGAATTCAATGCTGGTTCCTTATTATCATTTTTTACTTTCTTAATTAAAACATACTTATTGACTCACTTTACAGACATAACTTTCAACTTATACTACTGTTACATGCCCTAAACAAACTATTGTTTTAATGGAAATTGTAAGGGATGAACTGCTATTAAAAGCAATGCTACTCAACCTCTTGCCAAAGTGTCAGCCATCTGAATGAAGATTAAAATTCACATCAACTGGTCTTGTTCAAGTTTGCAAAATTAACCCTTAAATTTCAAACATTCAAACCTGAAATCAACTGAATTTAAAAAAAGAAAAAAGCAATGTCATAAAATTTCAAAGCTAGACAAATTTTATTTTGCTGTCATTACATTTGTCAAGCTACAATGAGAAACATGATCAGGTAAGTAATGCAATTAACCCAATCCAAATGTAAATATTGACAAAGAATAAAAACGTGTTCCTTCTAAATGTAATACAGTGTACTGTGCCTTCTCCTCTCCAGAAACATACTATATTTTCTTAAGGTCTATATATTGTATAGGTCAATAATTCTTGTTTTAATACACAAGACTCTCAAAATTCTATTCAGTCCTGTTGCCACTGTTCCTAGGGCAATCTTTTTAAGATAAAAGAAAACAATGATCATGAAGAGTAATGTGACTGAATCTCTAAATCACTTAAACCAATCCAATAAGAGAATTCTATCAGGGTTTTAGAGTGCCCCATAGAAAAAAGGGACACACACCATTAATAATTGATTGTAATTGCCAAGGAATTAACACTCCAAGTGAAAAACTGCAGAACAATAGTTTTCTTTGAAGTGGCTCTTCCTATCTTTGACATCTGAGAGGGGGTGAATTTCATGGTGATGATGATATCTTACAAACCACTTGCTGCTCACTGTTGGTACACTGGGTTTTACAAATCCACTAGCCTGATGCCCAGGACAGGCTCAAATCCAGATAGGACAAACTGTCAAGCCATCTGCCCATAGGGATGTTCCAAAAATTGAGAGAGAAAGAAAGAGGTCACTATTAGTCACAGACTATTAGTGTGTAGTAGAAGATTTTATTATGGAAGTTGTATACTTTGCAATGTCACCACTGTACTTATCAAGACCTAAGTTAGTGTTTACAAATACTACATTCTTCTAGCTGCCCCCAAATACTGAGAGTCTGTAATTTTCATTTTTATATTTAATGTCAAGGTCATAATCATATTTTCTTGTGCAGACATGATAATATTAATATTTACTATTTCATGTAAGTTTTGTCAAATAGGGAATAAATAGGTGCATTTTATCTGCAATATTTGAATGTATACAGGATTTGAGGACTTTCAAGTCCTAACCCAGTCACATGCAGTTTGTGAGTTCCAAAATGAGCCCAGGTAAACAACTCTAATAAAAATTGGCCTGTTGAAGATTGATTTCATGCATGCCCCCAATTTCAAGGTGAATAGGTGATAACTGTCATAATATAGCTTGTGATATTTCTTTTATAGGTATGTTTAAAAATAAAAGGTGATACTTGTCGTAATATAGCTTTTGATATTTCTTTTATAGGTGTGTTTGAAAATAAAAGGCACCAATCTCATTTCATGTAAAGCTTAAATGATGTACCAGAAATTTCGTACTAACAAGAGATGTTCATCATCTACTATTTACATGATAATTACAACAGACCAATACAAGTTTCCTCTTTGGTAATAAATAAATGGAAAAAAATATTTAAAAAATGTTCATTCAAGCGCAGTTACTTAAACATCTGTCTTTTGCCAATTCAATTCCAAAACCATTATGTACCTATCGATTTATGTATTATATGTACATGTCTATCATTAGTCTTCTAAGTACATCTACATTTTTTTCCTTTTTTCTCATTTAATAATAATAATAATAATAATAATAATAATAATAATAATAATAACTTTATTTAAACAAAAAGCTCATTTGGTCAACTGACCAATCTTCTACAGTGATGCCAAAACTAGATAATTGATCTACTATTTAAAACTTCAAAAATTTCTATATGGCATTAAAGACAAGTACATTGTTATGATTCTGTGGTCATAAACTAAGTAACAGGAAGAAGCAAAACCAACGTGTTTTGTAAAACTTAACAAATAATTTAATTATCAAAGTTATAAATGAAAATGTGAGAGGAAAGTAAAGTATCATGAAGTTAATCCAAAATAATCCTGAATGAGGTATATTAAAGTCCAAAAGAAAGAAAAGTTTCATATAAACTTCAGAACTGGAAATGTAATGGTCCAACAGGTATCATGACATCAAAATGGTGTTGTCCAGAACTCCTTTGAATAATTCACAATAACTCCTGAATAATATTATAGTCCAAAAAATGATCACTTTCTATTTCCATTGAACAGTCCTAACAAACATTTTTCCTCTCAAATAATATCTAAGTACAACATAAAACATGTCTGCAGACTTGATGTTACAATAGAAACACAATAAGACTCCAAAATAGGAATGATTCTTCAGTCCTCTCCTTATATACATCTTCAAGAGTCTAATACAACTATGTTACAATATACCCCACATAACAGATCTTACTACTCAGTCTAATATTTCAAAATATCTACTCATACCTTAAAACAGACCCTATGAATTTTGTACAAAATCCAGCCATAGATAATCATTACAAATTACAACAATGAATACAAATTACAAAAATTAGACAAAATAATGTACCAGGAGTCACAAAAATATAGATATACATAACATACAAGATTCATACAAAGATTCGTAGTGAGCCTGTGTAATTCATTACAGGTGAGTGCATGAAAGAACATTGTCCTTGGGCCATCAAAAATGCCCTCATGCGGCCCTCAGGATGGTTTGAGTTTGAGACCCCAGTTATATGGCATGAAATGGAATTCCATGGTTTGGCTCCAGAAAAAAGCAATTATTTATCTTGTTAAACCCAGAATTTGGTTTAGGTGAATATGCATTGCTGTTTGAGATGGATGTTAGTTTATATGTATGTATGTACATTTTCCACAAATTTAAAGTTATTCTTAAGATAATCATTAGGCAACCCATATAAGAATTTGTAAGGATCTGCATTTATGATTTACATGTTGTTTTTGATCAGTTTAATTATCAGCATATGATTGTAAGGAGCAAAAAAAAAATATATAAAAATGAAACAAAAGTACTTTATTTTTTTTCCAATAAATATAAACATGATTTCCTTTCAACAGTCAATATTTTATTTTACCTGATATTTTTACTATAGGTGTGATAGAATGTTGTCATATTTTGGGGCAATTGGGGCAAGCTCAGATCTCATCAGGGCAAGTTCAATTTTCCAATCTGCTTCCCTGTGCAAGTTGACTTTTATAAAAATGTGTATACATCTGGTACAAAAGGTGGGCTAAGGTGTTAAAATCCAATCCTTCATTATGACCTGGGATTAAATATTCCTCTGTGATGAAAGTGAATTTTCATTATAATGTTGTGCACATGCAAATATAAATTTGTAACAAACACGATCAAAACAAATCAGTCCACTGTGTTTTGGAAAACATTATTATTTTGATTTGATCAGTGAAAATGGAACTGAAATCATTTACAGAATTGGTAAAATGTTGACCAATGACCTTCCATGAAAAGACTATTAGAATAAAAATGGTTTTCTGTCATTATCTTTGCCAGCAATGTGTTTTCTTTAATGTATGACCATCTACATTGAAAAAAGTATTTTAAAATAAGACCTCAAAAGTGATGTGTCTAAAGTATTTGGTGAAATAAGACCCCTAAAAATGATGTGTCTAAAGTATTTGGTGAAATAAGCCCCTCAGAAGTGATGTGTCTAAAGTATTTGGTGCAATAAGACCTCAAAAGTGATGTGCCTAAAGTGTTTGGTGAAAAAGACCCACAAAAGTGATGTGTCTATGTATTTGGTGAAATAAGACCCCTAAGAGTGACGTGTCTAAAGTATTTGGTGAAATAAGACCCTCAAAAGTGACGAGTCTAAAGAATTTGGTGACATAAGACCCTCAAAAGTGATGTGTCTAATGTATTTGGTGAAATAAGACCCTCAAAGTCTAAAGAATTTGGTGAAATAAGACCCTCAAAAGTGATGTGTCTAAAGTATTTGGTGAAATAAGACCCCTAAAAGTGATGTGTCTAAAGTATTTGGTGAAAAAGACCCCCAAAAGAAGCACAGCGTTTAATTCTTATAAAAGGACACATTTAATTGACAAGAGAATTCTTTTGTTTTTTTTTATAAAGCTAATGTATTCTTCATGCAACAGTAACTGCTGCACTGCCTCTGAAATTTGAATCTTGCTATTCATTAGTTAAGGTATAAAGCATTATCAAGACATTTAACTGTAGCACTTTGATATTTTAGTAATGCCTTAGTTACTTTGAACCTTCACATGTTTGTTGTTAATTACTTTATAATTAAATTGTTATTAGACCTACTGAAAAAATTATTTTATTTTGGAGCATTCAGTCACTATTTGTATTCAGCCGATTAGTTATGGGTCTATATTCGCATTCGGCCTAATACTTGAAACCACTATTTGGTACAGCCCTAATTAAACGTCTGTTCTGGACTGCATATGGTAATTAACACAGTAATGAGATTACCTGCTCATACAGAAATGGCTGGGTACGACAAAGATGTGGCTGCAATCCTGCAAGTGAAGTAAGAGCAAGGCTCTACTTGAAGACCAGAAATAGAATGCAGAGATGGGGTGCCCCATTCCTCTATACCTGCATAGCTGGAACAATGAATGCTAATAATTATGTGCATTTTCAAAACTCAACATTAACATGAAACCTTTTCATTAAAAAAAGTGTGTACAACAGTAATGTATATGAAGGCATTGTTGATGAACTATCACAATGTAAGTTTTACTTTCAAGACATTTGGTCAAGTTAGGTATAAAAATAATACAAGAGGTAATATCCATGCAACTACATCATAATGAGAATCATGATATCACAACTTCAAACATAAGTGTTGCAGCCACAATTCTGGGTGTTTGACCAATTAGAAATTTTGTTACATACACTGGCATTAGATATATAGTAAAACAAGGAAACTGACTACAGTTCTTCAATGGAACTGAACAATTAAAAGTAGTGGTTTAGTTTAAGAATTATTAATGATATTGAAAAAATACAATGAGATCAAGATCAAACGGTACTAAATAATCATGTCTGAATCAGAATTATAATTTTAATACAATAATTTACAAGAATTATGGGTAGTAAAGTAAGGAATGGCCCAAGTTAGGTTGGAATTACACTTAGCAAGTAGTGAAATATGCTCCTTTTATAATTTACCTTCCACCTGAAAAATTCATTAGAAAATTGTCAATACCTGGTCTTTTGAAAAGAACAAACTTACAGTGATTCCAGGTTTGAATGTTACTGAGCTTTCTTTAGGTTAGGATAAGTGTCAAAACTGCATATCTTTTACATCAAAAAGAAAGTAGATCTGTTTTCATTATTCTTCTGAGTTTTTAACTGAGCACCTTCACATGATGATGGATTAATGGACTGCAGACACTATTCTGTGTCATTTTCATGCAATAGATAACAGCCCCCTCCCTATCACTTTGGGGAAAATAAAACAATAATGCCAATGCAATCTGTTTTCCAGATCTTGAAATATGCTTGAAATCTACACCTCATCCAGAACATAAGATATTTATCACGCCTATTTTTTAATTATGGGCATTTTGTTGTATTTGCCCTGCAGTTAAAATTGTGATAATTTGAATTCCTTTACAGTTAATGCTTAGTAAAATGGACTATCATATAGTTTTATGGCACAGAAATGGAAAAGTGAAATTGAATTTTATTGCCCCAATAAAAGTGCCATGCAAAATGTAACCTTATGGGCATGGCCTACTGACAGAAATATGCTTTGAATGCAAGAACATGCACATACTAGAATTTATGATAAGCTCCATGTAGGCATATGATCAGCTTTCCACTGATGTATACAGTTTGAGAGAGAGAGAGAGAGAGAGAGAGATAGAGATAGATAGAGAGAGAGAATGATGAACAGATGGAAAGAATGATTTTATGGCAATGAGAGATCTATTAAAGTGACTAGGATTTAAGGATAATGGACTGTAAAATAACTAAACTAGATCTATTTGGGATGGGTGAATTGCACTGTGCCCTGCTCATTGCAATTTATTCTGTAGGGCCATAAAGGGAGGAACTTGTATTGGTAAACCAAACTTAAAAGATGGGGCATTAATGGGATATGACTCCTTTAATTGCTAATGTTGAGTGCTTGAAATCCAACATTCTCTGGTGACATTTTTACAAACAACATCCAGTGCAAGGATGTAAAGACACAGATGAGACAAAACCCATAATTTGCACATCTAGGTCAAAACCTCCATGTTCTTGCCAAATTCCAACAGAAAATATTAAATATGTTGAAGCTATAATAAATGAAGCAATGTTCCAAATTATCATGCAATCACAAGAATATTCTTGACAAGGGAAATAGCTGTCCAAAATAGAGTTAATATGATTAAACAATGCACATGCAAATATGTGCAACATTATTCAAATCAAATGACATCACAATGTGGTAAAAGTATCTTGAGTTAATGCAGTTCCAAGCAACATCCATGTGAGGAATTGAAGTTAACTGCCCAGGCCATAAGTCCAAAATGGAGTTGATGTGACAAAACTTGTAAATCCATGCAGAATAACACAACCTTACCTCTTCTTGCCATTTTGAATTTTTGGGCTCCATTGGTAAATTTACCCACTGTTCAATGAAGGTCAAGGAAAAATTTGATTAAAATCAGATTTCCACTGTCTTACATGAAGATCAACCAGCGACCGATTAGAGGACATATTCTGGTGACCTTTGAATTAGCCATTGGAAATGTAGCTTTCAGAAATCTGAAAGTGAATGAAATCATTCGGCACACATCAATGCTTGATCAATAGTGCTCAGTCTTCCAAATGTCAAGATATAAGATGTCATATGATTGGCTCATAAAATGAACAACTATGGTAATAACATAGGCCACCAGAACAGAACCCCTAAGTGGTCGCTGTCAGATCTTCACATAGGATTGTGGATATTTAATTTTAATTGGACTGGGTCAAGGAACCAATTAGATATGACTTCACTGATTCAAAATGTTTATTTAGATCATGTGACTGGTGCATCTGCAGATATGTTATGTGACTCTTTTGATTAAAAAGCACATGAAATTACAATAGGGATGGAAAAATTGATAGTTTTCTGCTCAATTTTGGCTACAGTGATTAAATGAAGATAGAGCAGAGTAATTTGAAATGGTGAAAAAAGGTAGGGTGGATTTACATGTCAAACATCAGATTCTATATGGTTATATGCTATATAGATCACCAAAGACCCATTCAACCAACAGTAACTCAAAAGCCTCTAGAAATACAGATAAGTATCAACAAATGATCCGGTGGCCTAGTGCTTAGAGCGGCTGCCTCGGATGTGGGAGGTCGTGGGTTCGATCCCCGGGCCGAATCATACCAAAGACTTATAAAAATGGTACTAACAGCTGCTTTGCACAAGAGGTTAGTGTTAGGACTGGTTGGCCTGGTGTCAGAATAATGTGGATGGGTGGGACATGATGCTACATGTCTGTGGCATGATGCAACAGTGCTAGACATCACTATAAACTACCAACTGCAGATATCGTAGCGATATGACTGAAAAAATTGTTAAAGCTACGTTAAAATCCAAATCTCACACACACACACACACACACACACACACACACACACACACACACACACACACACACACACACACACACACACACACACACACACACACACACACACACAAATGGTAGTACGTACTTTACATGGACTTCATGGTTGTTAAAAACTTGTACTAAAATAGGATTGTCATCTAAGATATTTCTGAACTTACTTCTCCCACTCCCTGCAGATATTCAAATGAGACCCCACTGCTTGAACCACAAAATGACCATAAGGGTACCTATTCCCTGGGGCTATTGATTTGGCCTCTTTAATACCTATGGAAGAGGTGTCCAAAGTTAACCTGGTTTTTTGTGATAGTGGGGATAATTTTTGCTTTCTCATTCTTATTTTGAAAGAAAATTTTAAAAGTGACTTTAAAGTCCAATCACTGGGTAACATTTTTTGAAGGCTTATGTCTGAAAAACCACCAATTAATCAAAATAATAAAATGGTATCAAAGTTATATGCAAATCTGAGATGTTTATTTCTTTTAAAATGCAGGGAAAATGGATAAAGTGAAAAAGTATTTAAATAAAGTAACATAATGTTTTTAAAAGATATATACAGTTGACTGACAAGCAAAATTTTCAGTCAACTCCAAACATTTCACTTACATCACAATTTTTCATTATAACTAGTAAGCAAAATCAAATGAAATTACATCAGTATATGTTCATATATTTTACAAATGTAATGATACTTTTATAATATTTGTAAAAAACAAAAACAAAAACAAACCTTTCACATCTACTATACAAGAAATTTTGTAGCAATAAAATGTTCAACTGTTACAATGACTGGATAAAAAAAAAAATGAGACTAAAAAACAAAGCATCAAAACTTTTTTGCCAGTGAAGACAGAAAGATGAAATAAGTATTTCACACTAAAACCAACCTGAAATCCATGTGACTTTTTTCCTGTGAATAATCCTCATTTTGGAATATAAATACATGAATAGCACACATATGCAAAGGTCTATGTCATCAATGTTACAAACTTGAATATTTCCTTCCCTGCACAAGCATTAACACCACTGATCCATTTCAGGTCTTAAATCAAACTGGACAATCACACAGGACTGAAGTCCACTGCTATCATAGAGGGCTCTTCTCCCCATGGCTCACCTAGGACATATAATTAAATTTATTGTCTTATTGCCACCCCTGGCAACTATTACAAAAGATTACATAACCAAAATACTCTAGATGTTTATGTCCATTCTTCATTTTGCTTTATCTTTGGTCATGATTTTGAGTGGCTATGACAACATGAAATATTGATAGGGGGTTTGTGCTGGGCAAAAAATTGAGAGTTACAAAGCCAAGGCAAGGAAGGTGTCACATGATGCAAAGGATCCTGATGCAAACTACCCCACAGGGGTCTATTTTTGCAAGTTCAAAGAGATGATAGCTATGTAAAGGGTAATTGGGTCATACAATCCTTTCAAAACACACTTGTTAAAGTCACTAAGCCTTTTTGAAATCCTCTTTCCACCTTTTCAAAATTAAACCCCTTAGACCCAATAATTGTGGCTATAATTTGTGTGTGCCCTCTGTGAGCTTTTTTAACTGACCAAAAGCTTTTTACAGTTTCTAGTGAAAAGCTGCCACATATAATGAAGGACAATTGCCATTAATTTACAGGGGCATGGGAATTATCCCATGTTGATTAGCTAGTTTAGAAGGCTTTAGTCACTATATTCATGTCACTGTTGAGGCAACCATCTGGGGCTAGGCCCCTATCCAGTAAACAGATTAAGACATATCATCCCCCACATCATGTCCCCTGCAGTTTCAGATTTAATGCCTCAAACTTGGGGAGAAAAAGACTGTTTAATGCCAAGCTGTAACAAGTAGCAAGAACATGTGGAAAACAATAATGTTATCATACTAACATAAGTAATTCCCAGAGAAAGTACACCCTCCATTGCATTTCAAACTATTAGGTAGAAACCTAAACAAAGTATATAATGGCATGGTCCCCTATAAATAGTGGGTTGAATGCAAAATTGCCATTCTTTTATCAACACGTATTAAAAAAATATGGCATGTTAACCCAAAAAGATATAAATATTTTTTTCAAACAAGAAAAATCATTTAAGAATATAATAATTGATAACTGTAAAACTTAACTTGCCAAAGTTTGACACTATTTAAGGATTTTCATTTGAAACCTGTAAATATTGGGCATTTGAAAACAAAATATTTCAAACTGTACCACTCAATTTTGAAAATCTGGTCAGATGACTAGTGAGCAAGGTTCAAGGCAACACTAATTGCCTTATAATTAATCAATCTGCAGAGTCAAGATAACCACCCCTATAGCTGCACATCATTCTTGATTTGACAATTACACAAATATAAACCAATATAAGTATTTCATAAACACTGGTTGATAAATGATGAAATTATCTATTTTAATTTGTGTATATTAATAATGCCAACTTGCCAGTCTGCTAATTGAAAGACATTAATTAAACAATAACATCCATCAAACTTACCATCGTGTCTGTGTTCTAACAACAGTAACAATGTAATTTTAATCAAGACAAGATCCTTATCTTGGATTATCTGTCTGTAAAATTGTGGTTTTAAAGGCATAATGCCATTTTTCAGCACATGATACATATGTAGGTTATAGGTGGCGGTACATCATATGTATATGTGGTGGCCAAAATACATCTGGTGAGGGAAGAATCCAGGAAAACCTGGTAAAGGCCACTGACCTATGGGAAGCCGCTGACATGCTTTCCCACATAATCACACTGGTCTGAGCCCATGACTCCAACACAGGTGAACAGAGGTGAGATGGCTATGATCAGTAAAGGTGAGTGTCTTAGAACTCAGCCACCTGGGGACCCTGTAAATCTGAAACCATGGCAAAAAATCCTACCATGTGCTGTTGTTAAATGCAGATGCTGGTAGCAACAAAATGGAAGTGTAGGTTGCTTATGTAATGCTTATATATGTATAATGCAATATGTTAAGTGGAAAATGTGAGTGTGAAAACTTCCAACTCCTGCTACTGACATACATACTTAACAATAATGGTAACAATACATTTGAGTTGGATACTTCAGTTACTATTGAAGAACTCTGCTCAGCTGTAATAAAATTAGTAATAATAAAGCACCTGCTTCTGACAATTTCAACTTAATACATTATTCAGCTACACTTCTGTCAAACTGCATGCTAAACTATTTATTATCCTATTGGCAGTGATATTTATCCTTCAAATAGGAGCATGGGCCTAATTATGCAAAAAAATTTTTTTGAAAAAAAGGTGATCCATCCAATGGAAATAGCTATAGAGGGATGACGTTGCTTAGCTGTATAGGAAAATTTTTCACAAGCTTATTATGGCAAAGACTCTCTTCTAGGGTCATTAAATAAGAGGTTATTACTGATGTACAATTTGCTTTTGAAAAGCATAATAGTACAGTAGATGCCATTTTTATATTAAATTGTTTTATTCAACAGCTACTTGATGAAAAGAAAATGCTTTTTTGTGCCTTTATTGATTTTAAAAAGCATCTGATTGTGTGGAACAGGCAAGTCTATGACAAATAGTAGTAGAAAAATATGGAGTCACTGCAAAATGATAACAATAGTAAGATTCTTTTACAGCTCAATGCAATCGTGTACAGCACTTGCACTCAGACTATTAAATTGTTCACCTGGGTTTCTTCAGGAAGTAAGTATCGCTCCATTTTTGTTTTGTCTTTATATTAATGATCTGGAAATTGCATTACAATCAAATACAGATGCTGGTATCATTTCCATTTCAATTGTTCACCTGGGCTTCTTCAAGGAGAAAACATCTCTCCACTTCTATTTTGTCTTTATATTAATGATCTGGAAACTGCATTACAATCAAAATACAGATGCTGGTATCATTTCCATTTCAATTGCTCACTTGGGCTTCTTCAAGGAGAAAGTATCTCTCCACTTCTGTTTTGTATTTCTATTACTGATCTGGAAACTGCATTATAATCAAATACAGAGACTGGTATCATTTCCATTTCAATTGTTCACTTGAGCTTCTTCAAGTAGAAAGTATCTCACCGCTTCTGTTTTGTCTTTATACTAATGATCTGGAAACTGCATTACAATCAAATACAGATGCTGGTATCATTTCCATTTCAATTGTTCGCCTGGGCTTCTTCAAGCAGAAAATATCTCTCCACTTCTGTTTTGTCTTTATATTAATGATCTGGAAACTGCATTACAATCAAATACAGATGCTGGTATCATTTAGAAGTTATAAAAGATATCTTCAAATACCTTTATATCTTTTACTAGTAAAATTTGCTGATGATAATGCAGAGACACAGCAGATGGTCTACAAACATCCTCAGACAAGTTGCAGGAATACTGTACATGATGGAATGTATTTGTAAATGTAGATAAAACAGAAGTTATGAATTTTAACAAGAGTTACAAGACTAGACATTTGTTTAAGTATGGATATGTGTTTCTAGACTTTGCGAATAATTTTTGTTGTTTCGGACTTGCTTTTACTTTTTTACTTTTTGATGTGATACAGATACTACTGTGGGTCAGAGCAATGAATGTTCTTTTCAATAATATTTATAAATGCACAAAGTCATGTGAATATAATGTGTGATTTATTTGATTCTTTTGTATCTTCAAAGGCCAAAGAAAAACAATGTTTTTTTCCTATTGTACTGGTTTTAAAATTAGGGTAAGCAGGTCATATTTGTTATACATACATACATACATACATACATATATATATATATATATATATATATAATGTGAGTTTTCGTGATTTTTTTTACCATGGAAGAAAAAGTACAAAGGGTAAGCAATGAAAAAACAGGTAAAGTCGGTCGACTGGAAACATTTTTTTGCCTTATTGCTGTGAAATTTGGGCATGTTATTAAGTATTGGATAAAAATTTCTAAACACAATTATACTCTTTTGAAATATATACCAATTAATGCTTAATGACTGCAAAAGAAAGAATTTTTATAAATGGGTTCTAATGTGAAAAAGATACTATTGATTTCAGGCTTTGGAGAAATTTGGTATTAACCAAATTCAGTCCAGACAGCTTCCTTTCTATTAAATTTTAATCAAAGATGAAAACAGACATTTCATTCAGACTGGAGTTGCTCTGAAACTTCTACATATGTATAAAGATCTAAAAGAGATCTTTAAAACTACTTTTTGTATTATTATAATTCTTAATGCCAGCCACAGAAATACTTTAAGTAACTTAAGGGTTTCATCATACCCATTAAATACTAAGCCTGGTATACATGTAAGAAATGAACAGCATCAAAGGAAATACTAATTTTGTCTAAATCTGCCCCCCAATCCTCTCGCTTAAATTGATCCTTGTTTTTGGCAGAAACCAAGCATGTATAAACTACTTTAGTCAGTACTAATGAAGAATTAACACCTGTAAAATACCTAGGTAAACATACATATAATGCATTCCAATTTGGATTACCTTCTCTCACTGTATAGTTCTCTCTCTCTCTCTCTCTCTCTGTCTCTCTGTCTCAGGATTTACTTGTACACAGGTTCCTATCACATTCATTTATTTATCCAATACTGTACTGAAGATGAATTATGCAGTGTACTGACTTTGTGCTTTCTGTCATATCAATAAAGTTTTTGTTCTGTATAAGGTGCATGTGTTATATCTTAGTTCAACACAAATAAAGGCAAATTACTAACAAACTGTGGAATTTGGTAATTTTTCTCTTAGTGATGAGTATGTCCCTAAAAACACAGTGGTTTTGTTGACATCAACTACACTATCTTGTTCAAAGGCTAACAAAAAATATTGACAAATTAAAAATCTGACCAAGTCATAATTCCCTTTTTACTTCTTTCTAGATTTAGGGACTGACCATTTCATTTTCATGTGTGTGTGCATGTGATGATACCATTAATTTTTTTTCGAGTCAGGACATTTTTGTTTCTTTTACCTCATGAGAATCTTTGTCAAGATAATTACTGAATCATGCTTTAAATTGTACTATTCCTCTAGAAATACCTGTCACAGAAAATATGCATGGAATTTTCAAACAAAATGCTTATGCTTTTTATGAAGTGATAATTAATTAAGCTGTTAAACATTAGTATGCAATTCTTTCGTCAACCTTTGACATAAAGCAGGGAAGATAAAATTCTAGTTTTGATACCAACACTATCTTTCTGTATGCTAGAAAAGTGGCTAGGATGTAACATCAGTGTTATAAAAGCCACATAACATACTAAAAGAAAAGGAAACCACCTTCATATGTAGCCATAGGGTCTATCCACTGAAGCTTTTTGCTTGTAAATTTGCCATGCAGGGTCAATTAGTGGTAGTCAAAAAGAAATAAAACAACAGTAAACTGCAGAAAATGTTCAACAGTCCAAGTGTTTAACTTTGATGTGGAATTGACTGTGGTGGTAACAGAAATCAGTGACCAATCAATCATAGCCTTTGTCAGATAATGGCTCAAACTGGACACCAGCATTAGACAACAGCAGTGAGACTTGTGTAACCAGCACCTGTCATCATTTGCAATTCCAATGACTTACAAGAAAAATCTACATTTTCAAAGTGCCCAATACAGTTACCAAACACCCCCTTACACTCAACACTTAAGATTTTTAGTTTCAACTTAAAAATAAATCTTTCCAGCACCACTTCCACTCAGAATTCATTTACCAAATTCTTTACTTTCACAGAAATGTAAAAAACTTTATATCAATAGAATATTAAATCAAAATGCCATTTTTTGCAACATCATAAATCATGTTAACTGAATGCTTTAAAAACAAAAGTAATAAACTAAAAAATTGCCATATTTAAATTTGCAAATAGATTTTAATGATATTTACAGGTATTCCAACTAAATAGGATCTAATTATCCCTTACTTGCCAGGCGATTACTACATGCAGCATATGGTATGGTTGACTTGGAAGATTATTGACCAAGGGGTCTCAGTGACCTTGATGCTTGATTTAGGTATGTTGTTTTGAACTAAACTGAATGGGTCATTATTTTCTTATTAGACTTACCATGACCTCTGATGATGTGCAAAAAAGTTTGGTCAAGCTTAGTTCAAAACAAAAGTTATTCTGCAAAATATATTTCTTTGGAGCTAAAAATACATTGACGTTTGATCTTTTAATCACAAAATCAAATGGTCTCTTTCACTACTTAAGTACAACTGTTGCACAAAGGTTGGTCAAAGTACTCAAGTTATGTCCACAAAAAAAAAAATTTTGTTACTGTGACCTTGATCTCTGACCTTTTGATCCAAAAAATAAAAGGGTTTCTCCCTACTCCAAGTGCAAACCATCCACATAATTTGGTAACTGTAGATGGTGGACAACTTGAGTTAATGTGTGGAAAAGAAATTGGTAACAGATATATTGAGAAACGTAACATAGAAGACTCTGCATTAAGATGATAGTCATTATACATTATGTACGTGCTAGTTATGACATTGATTAAAGCACACACTGCAACTCTTGTTCACCATTGATCTGTGCAGCTAGACACTCCAGAAGTAAGTGGCAACAAAGAGAATCATTCACTCATCCCTGACCAATTACTAATAAATACAACTGACAAAATCAACACTATTTTTCTTCCAAGATTAGAGACCTTATTATAACATATTTTTCACAGCATTTGTCACTAAATGAAACAAGTAACATTCACATTGGCATACATGTACAAAACACTGCTTAATGTTATGAAAGCAAACTATTTCATTCTTCACACATCTTTTACCATTTTGTTTTTGAAAACAAGAGTATATTAATTACAGAACAGATAATTCATCCAGACTGAGTATATTAGTAAAGACAATCATATGTTCTTTGTGTATGTCTCTTGTACAGCATTCTACAATTACATGTATTAGTCTATCAACACCATGATAATGGGAGATGAATTTTATCAGGTTTGTTCTTGTAAATTTACCTATTTTAAAATTGTGAAGAGGAGTTACATTTTAAAGAGTATGTGATCAACTGAAAAACTGGAAGATCTTTTGTCCTTCAATTACACTTTCAAAAAAATCAATTCTTAGCTGAGCTTAAGGAAAAAGTTTAAAAAACTGGCCTGTCACTAGACAGGGATTAGTAGCATATGCTACATATAAAATATAACTTGAAACTTAACTGGAAACCATATTAAACAAGGTGTTACAACTGAACACCTATTGGTAAGTTTCATAGTGTTCTCCATGGGATACTAATTATTTCCTTCCACAGACAATTAACATGGTATGTGATCAATATTTAGCTTCACCTGTTAATTAGTATCAGGTAGTTTCCTGTGTTTAACAGCCAATCAGATCATGATGAGTTTTTTTTTTGACCAACAAAAAGGTGTATGCCCCTCCCTTTCATACAGTAGCCTGGGCCTGTAACAAAATTTTGTCGATACATGCAAATATTGGCACTAATAATGAGGACTCTATAACTACTCATTTTATTCAAAGCCCTCTTTTATATTCCAAATGTGCCAGAACTGAAGTACAGTTTTACCAATGTAATAGTTAATTTGGCACGTTTCTTGCAATGGGTGAGACACAAATATACTGTTTTGATAATTTCCATATTACTTGTTTCAATGAGGAATACACACAAACCTGTCAGTGTAATCTACCTAATCTAATGAGTAGACATGAATACTTTTGTGCCCACATCCATTTTTTAAAACTAAAATTATACATAAATGAAAGGTCAATTTTAAGTCCTCATTTTGCTTTAATGACATGCCTTAAACTAAGTTTTATTTTCTCTTATTTCTTAGAGAAATTTAAAATTCAAAACCAAAAGAGAAAATGCACTTTTACATGGATTTTTAAGTTCAAAACCCAATTATTCTCAGTTCAGCTGATGTAATTTAACAAACACCATTTCTTCAAAATGTGATGCAATATGGTAGAAATTCATGTTAGAAGAAAAACATTGCTATGTGTGCAAAGCAAACAAGCAAACTTCAAAAATTCTATATGGACAAAATTAGAATTTTAATTACACTAAGCAAAAATCAGACAGCAACACTTTTGGACACAATCCAAGCTGATTTTTTATCTCACCTCCACTTCATCATAATTAGGCTTATTCAACAGTACCCTCTCTCTGTCTTGCATTTGCTCATGCCCCAACCTATCTTAGAAACCAAAAACAGACACAGGTCTGCCATTGAGCTTAATAATGTGTAGAAATCCCAGCATGAAAGCATTACACCATGAGGTGGGACCAAAATAACTAAAAAGGACTGGCACATTCTTTGTCTTTGGGTAGGCAAGGTGTTCCTGTCTGTGAAAATAAGTGCCCTGGAGGCTAAGGGCCCAAGACATCCCACCCATTTATCTTTTGATGTATGGGTTGTGACACTCACTATCATTACAGCATGGGAGTCACTTTAGTTCAGTAGGTGGCATATCAGACTCATAATCTAAAGGTGACACCCTACCCTGGCCAGCGACCAGGTTATCTGTATTGTTGTGTCCTTTCTTCCCATTTCCACTGCAGTAAGGCTGGAATGTTTACACATGTAAATGCGTTAGTCTAGTTTGCTGCCTGTAAACATTTACAAAATTGGTAAATGTGTAAATGGACTTGCATGTGGCTTTCCATTCCAATTAAAGTATGTTTCCAAAACTCGGCTTAATAGGACTACAGAGTTGGATATTTCTGTTAATTCTTTTCTAAAAGTATCTTTCCACATCAATGTGGTATCAATAATAAACAATAACTGAAGATGACAAGAACTCACTCTAGCATGCATTACACATCAGATAATGCTTATAAAATAACTAAGCTGTTTACCTTTGAAATAAATGTTAGTTAACTGATCCTTTGATTAGTAACATTTTATTTTCAAAAACAGCATTTTTAGTTTGTATACCACCATAACAATTTTTGGTCATTGTTGAATCCTAAGAAAGCATCCCTTGCAAATGTTCACATTGCATGTCCAAATTCATTTATTTATTGTTTTCATCATCTACCTGCATGCAGTAGTAGGAACAATATTAGGACAATCCTGTTGATGTTTCCACTTGTAAAATATATTTGGAAAAAATTCTTAAATATTGAATTCTGTCAAAATGAGGACATACAGCAGATAAAACAATCACCAGTTGAGTGAATTACTGCACGGACATTATAACAGCAGTCAGGAGAGAGACTGAGTTTGTTAATGTTTTGGTTAACTGGCACTGTTTTTGATTATTGTATACTGTGTACCATGTTTAGCAATTTGGTAATCATTGCAGCCTAATATTCTATAGAGTATAGCCAATGTGCTGAAATGTCATTAAAAGACCCCCCTCCCATAATTACTTCTGGCAGCTTAGCATGTACAAATCTTTAAATTTTTTTATGTATCTGCAGCAAACACACATTTTTCTTTATCATTGTTCAATTTTACAGTGCAGTAATAGTTTAAAGGCAATATAATGCCATGACAAGTAGCAGAAAGTACATTGATCTGGGACACACATGATGGCCAATATGGGCTAATCCAATGGTGTGAATTTAACCAGTACCATTCAGGTCATAAAAATCCAGGTTCTTTAAAATAAAGCCAATTCATTTTTTTCATACAGGTAAGCACAGCCAGGTTTCTAGTCCAGAAGGCAAATTCATCACTGCTGTGTCTTTGATCTAAATAATTAAATGACCACAAGATAACTTATTATTATTTAAAAGGAATTGGATGATATCTGGCAACTAGCTCTCTCAAGTTTCCATTTCCTGTATTATATGCTTTCATTGAATATATAAACGTCTAATGTCTACATTGGAAATTAACCTACCTTTATAGTCTTTTCTCCCCTTCAAATAAAGCTTGCATACCTCACTATCTACACCTTGTTTGTATTCACATACTTAAAATGAGGCAACTTAGTTGTAACTTGATTGCATGCAAATAAAAAACAGAGTTTTGAATATAAAAGTACACCTAAAGAATAATTATCAACACCTATCTTCAGGTGGACTTAAGATTATCTTTATGATCTAATTAAGTAGTGAGCTATATACCAGTGAACACCTGACGGTTCAGCTTCAACCAAGGACGCTTCTTATATGGCAGGCCAAGTGTAATTATGATCTGTGATGTTCCATATGTGAAAGTTGCAGGACAAGATAAGGAAAGTGCACTAACAGTGTCAAGGTTGATCTGTCTTGACAGAGAGATACCAGACAATGATAATAACCAGATACATCTCATATTTCAGATGTATCTGTGATAACTAATTGTAACTGAAGAGGCATAAAACCATGCATAATGAAAGTAGAGTTTATGGGATTAAAACGAGGCAGAGAAAACTTGTTTTGTCAATATTGCTATATCAATTCAAATTATCATATCATCCCATGATAATGCAAGTCTGATGGTAAGCCCCCCCCCCCGCCCCTTTCCCGGTTTTAACATTTATAGCAAAGACAATGTTAAGGCCAGGAATTAATTTATAGGTTTCAAAACAGACCACCAGAAGGTATAGAGGCAAAGTGTCAGCATTCTCACAAATATTTAACCCTTTGTATTCCAGCTGCTTAATACATTAAAAACTTCTTTTTTCACATTACAATTTTCAAGATATTTTCAAACTGAAAGGACTGGTCGGCCTGGTGTCAGAATCATGTGACTGGGTGGGACATGATGCTACATGTCTGCGGTCCTAGACATCACTATAAACTGCCATACTGAAGATACTGTAGCAATATGACTGGAAAATTGTTAAAGCTACATTAAAAATACAAATCACACACACACACACACACACTTTATGAACATGCAAACAATCCACAAAGTTTGGTAACTGCATCTGGTGGACAGCTCAAATTATTGGATGGAAAACAAAATTGGTAACAATGGATGGACAGAAAACATATGATATGCTCTGCCTTATGGAAGGAATATACCAAAAAAGTGATAAATCCAACTTCATTATAAACACACTGATAATAAACCTTCAAAACAGATGCTTCCCGATAAGGTCACTAGCAGACAATTCTGCTCATTTTACCTGGACAATGGGCAACCTGGCAGTTTCTCCTATATTGGACCACCAAAACTGACCATTCTGAACAAGGCACAATGAAGCCAAATTTGTTATAAATTACAAATACAGATACTAACAGAAAGCCTGATTTGCATTCTGTTTATGTATATATTTTTTGTAACAGTATCTTGAGATTTAATTTCAACTTCCAAATACCATATAAACTCAATGGTAAATCTGCCAGCATACCACAAATACAGCGGCTGATGATGTCATTCGGGACCTATCTATTATAGTTTAAGCATGTAACAGTCTCAATATTCAAATGAAAAAGACACAAGGTTTATTAATGACAGCAGCAGCTAAAAGGCTACTTAAAAAATTTCATCTTGATTAACATTAAGTCCCTGAAATTATTTTCAAGTGCAGCTGAATGAACTCAGTGAGTCTGAGGACAAAAAAATATATATAAAACTTTCAGATATTTAACAAAAATAAACTTTTATATCCAATCAATTTTAATAACATCTTGATCTAGTACTTTCATAAAAATGCAGGTTAAAAAGGTTTTTTCCACTGTATACCCTGTAGAGTGAGTGAGCAACCATGTTTTCTTTAAAACACCTTTCATGTAACAAAATTTCAGCTGTGTCTTGCACCCACTTGTCATTAATCGCAGTCCCTTATCTCCTACAGCTTGTATCAATAATGTAGCTAAAACGCTAAATACATTTTGGTTACTACACAGAAATTCAAATTAATATTTTCTATCATATTTTAAACTACAGCTGAATGAGTTCAATGTTTCTTGGAGGATGAAAAAGAAACATAATTCTTCACATTAATAAGGGTGCAAGAAAAACCTTTCATAACCAATTCACAGCCATGAAAACATCTTGATGTCATTGGTACACACTTGTGCTGACTTTCTGAAAGGGTCACTTCTTGTGCTATACATTTGGTAACCATGTTTGCATGCCTATTTGATAATGAAGCTTCTGATGCATCCTGTAAGCCCCTGTAAGTGCCTTATCACCCAGCCTGTTCCCTTATCAATAAGAGCTTGTGTAAATCAGCTGAAATGTGTCCCTTTGGACTGGTTAGTAATTAACTGGACCCAGCCTAGACACTGTGATAGATGGGAATACCATCAAATTCCACTCCAACTTTCCCCATCACTGCTCTAATGGCAAAATCAGTCAGGCTCAGATAGCTATTGGTGTCACCCACCTTACAATAACAAGTTGGACAGATGGGCACAAAGTGCATTACCTTCCAGAATCCATTGGTATTTATAAATAAAAAAAAAACAGGAAGAAAAAAAATCCCTCCCCAACACAAAACATCAGATGTTAAACTAGTGGATCATGAATCAAAGACAAACCAAAAAATATATACACGTTACACTGGTCTTATGAATTCTAAGGTAATACCATAGAATAATTCTATATTATGACGTTCTTGTCAATGTTAAATCTAGTTGTTACGAATATGTAATTTAATTACTTGTGTGTTAATTTTAAATTCTTTTTTTATTTTATTTTTGTATCATTACATTATACTGTAATGATTATTTTCAAGGGATCTGATATTTTTGAAAGAGATATTATGTTTATATAAAACATAGTATGACTCACATAAGCACGATTTTATCTTGCTATAGTTTGCCGATTTAGTAAACACTACACAATAACAACTGGTTATTGCCAAGATCATTTTCTTGCCCACGTGTAATTGCATTGTTTACTGCACTATCTGATGATGAAATAGCCACGCGTTCCATCGTGTGCGCATGAAATGACATCTTAGTTCAGTTTAAAAATACTCAGATCCCCGTGAAATATTCAGTCGTACAATATATCTTCAAGAAGAAGGATATATTTCTATTAGGTGCCGTAAAGAGTTGTATTTTTACATCTTTGGAGCTCGAGATGTTTTATCATAGATGACAGCTTGTTCAGAAGTTTATCTATTTTTTAGAATATAATAATTTATTCCCTGGAGAACTATACAAGTGACAAAGACATTCGATGGAAATTTAGTCTAAATTGAAACATTACAAGTTGTGGTTCATGGTGGAACTCTTGACATTTGTATAAAGACTTCACCTGACGTCATCATCCTCCATCTTGGAAAGTCATCAAGATTCGAACCTGGATTCAGTTAAAACTATTCAGGGATAGGACTTGTATTTTTTCAGTACTAGGATAAATGGTTGGATTGTCTTCACAAACTGTAAGTCCTATTTTCTATTGTCACCTTTTCACTGTGTTTTCTAGGGAAATAAATTATTTTTGTTAAAACTTACAAAGCTTGTTGGTTTCACTCTTTTCTTTTTGTTACTTTTGAACGAGCCTATATGTAACACATGTTAGTAACAAAATTGTACATTTTTCATAGAGTAAGGTAGTTATGGCGTGTAATATATAGATTATACTTTTGATGCCCAAATTATGCTTTCTTGCCACTTACATTAGCAAAATTATTCTTCCTCGTGTGGGGTTAGCATGTATGTTGATATTTAATAAAATAACAAAATAAAACATTCAAAGTGTGTGCTATAAAAGTTATACAGATAATTCTATATTTATAATCAGATTTGGCAGTGAAGGTAACCATGATCAAATTGCTTTTCTGTCCTGTCACAAATATGGAAGGGGAAGTCTAGATTGTCATGTTCATTTGCCATTCAAATCTTGGTTTCACTCTTTTGTTACTTTTGAATGAGCCTACACGTAACATAGTTCACTTATGTTTGTCTCATGACTGGACTAATAAAGTCATCCATTTATCACAGCAGCAGTGGAGATACAATTGTGTGGATGAATGGTACAAAGAATTTAAAATGTATTTAATACTTTTTTAAAAAACAGCTTTATGGTGTTGCTATTAATTATGTAATGCTTATAGCTAAATTTCCTCCAAGACGATTATACGGCTTTTTAAGGATTTGTTTGAGCGATCATTCCTTAACTGACATATTACTTAGACTTTTTATTATATCACATATACAGGTGTAACAGTACTAACAAAACACAGAACATAAGTATCTTAGATTTCTTAAAAAGGAAACCAACTAAACCTCTTTTGACAGATTTTAGATTTTTAATTAGACTGTCATCCCTATCAATATTTGGATGTCATGGCAGCCATAACCAGAAGTAGGTTTTAAATCAATGATGTCACTATGCTAAATCAGCTGAAGGCAAATGATATTGGTCATGTGAATGGCTGTGGGGAATAAATAAAAAAATTCTTCCAAAACTAAATTAGTTTCACATATTTATTATCATACTGTAAAATCTGAAAGTTAAAGCATCATTTGCATTAAATTGATATTTTACAGACTTATTTAGTTTAGACAGAAATAAGAAAATATCTCCCTTTTCAACTCTGTTATTCTGCCATTCATGTAATGATCCAAATTACTGGTCATGTAACCATTTTACCCAGTACAATGCATGAATGAACTAATGCAGACATTCATATAGGTTTAATTAGGCAAGTAAAACAGAGCCCTTTGATGTAAGGCTTCTAATCTCAGAACACACAAAAGGCAATTATTACATGGTGATTAGGTCCTAACAGTAGTAATGAATAAGCACATCTGGTGCACAAGGGTTCACTCTTTCTCCTTATCCATTGCTCTGCTTACAGTATAAACACATAACAGTCCAAGTATCAAACCATAAGGAAAAGAATGCCTAATGTCTGCCCTCCATATGACATGAAAAAGTACATATCTAAATTACTTGACAAATTAAATCAGGGTATGGCCTCTAATTAAAGGGCTTACCATTTAATATTTGGGGTTGGGGAGAGACTGGGGATTTTCTTTTGAACAAGGATAATTCGTCTCTTTACCACATGATAATTCATTTTTTAAGACTAATATAATTAATGGATATAATTCCTTCTTTTTTTCAACTAATAAGAATAGGAATATATTTGGAAGCTATTTGAGGCTGGATTTTTCCATTTCATCTTCCTACTTATTAATATCATATAAATTGGATTTTTTTCTTTTTTTCCCCTTGTCACCTCACGGTGTAAAATTTATTTGTAATATGGTATTCTACATCATTGCAATATTGCTGGGTAACTGTAGTTTTATGGGCCTATGGCATACATTACCAATAAACTACTCACAATGTGAAAAAACAAAACAGAAACCAAACAACAAATTACAGGTATAAGCCATGTATGGGGTTCTTTTCAATCGTATGCATTGATTACATGTACAAGCTTATCATGAGAACAGTATTTAATGCTTTGGAAAAGTTCAGGATTGATAGATCTACTAGCATGTTTCTATCACATGATTTAACACGGGAATGTAATACTGTTAGTAGTTGTGTTTCCACAAAGATTCCTGATCTAGATCCATTTGTTTCAAAAAGTGCACATACAATATTTAAATCAGAGTCTATGGATGACAATGTTGTATACAAGATAAGCAATTTGTAAAATGGCGATAATGGTGATAAAAAAGTATACTTACAATCCAACAGGCATTTAATCATCATGGTGGAACTTGCGTTGTAAATCTCTATGTCAAAATACTTAATCTGCTTCAGAATTTGAAGTCCTTTTTCTTTTGTGCATTCAAATTCAATCATCTGATAGCATGAATGTCTTTGCAGTTTGTTTTTCCTCTTGTGACCACTACAAGCACCAGTGACTTTAGTCAGTGTTTAATACTTGACCTCCCTACAAATCAGGGTATTTAATGTAGAACTCTATCCATATTTTTTTTAAAATAGCTAAACCTCCAAAGATTCTTTGTGCAAGAGAAAATCCACTGATGTAAGTCTTAGTATCTCTGGTTATTCAGATATGAAGCTTTTCCAACCAGTCTCCCTACTATAGTCACTGAGCACCTGCAAGATAACCACTGGTCAAGAGTACTTACAGTTTAGTCTTTATATTATTTACTCTAGCTTTGATCTATCCCAAAGTCTGCATGATGTAATTAAAGCTCTTATCAGAGAACAAGTTGGAAGATTAACTAGCTCATTGTGACCAGTTCTCAACAAACATATGGTAATTGAGTCATTGTGTCCTCACTGATCATAGATCACAGGATAGAACAAGACCTTCTCAGAAACAGCAATGACTGGGGAAAACTCTTAATTTAATTATGTTTCAACACCAGGGGTAAACATTTCATTAACTCTTCAAAGAGAATGTACTGCCTCAAAGTGAGGGAAGAATTTGAAAGAAAATGTTTCAATTTCATGAATGATACATTAGGTAACTTGTAAAATAGACACAATTGATCAATGTTTACATAAAAGTGTGAGTGGTGCATGGCTAAAACTTAAATATAAAGCAAAATTCTATCTTTGAGATAATAGTCTAAAAACAATTGATTATTATCATCACATTCAACTTTAAATTTCATCTAAAAAAATCATGTAAAACAATTGATTATTATCATCACATTCAACTTTAAATTTCATGTAAAACATAATGTAAAACAATTGATTATTATCATCACATTCAACTTTAAATTTCATCTAAAAAAATCAGGTAAAACAATAGATTATTATCATCACATTCAACTTTAAATTTCATCTAAAAAAATCAGGTAAAACAATTGCTTTCATGTATTATAATAAGTACAGATACCGAAAAAAAAAAAAATTCAAGTTGGGTCTGTGCATATTTAGTATAAGATTAAAAGCTAAAGTAAAAGAATTTTTTTTAAACAAGGCATTGGATGGTTAGAACAAACAAAAAAATGTGTTTCTCGTTGCACTGGTTTTAAAATCAGGGCAGGCATTGTTTAATTAAAATAAACCAACATGTATTTAATGTGATTTTTTTACCATTGGGGAAAAGCACTAGGATCAGCAATGAGAAACAGGGATGAACAGCTGACAGGAAACACATATTTTTTGTTTGGCTTCATCAAGTTTACCATATTTGAAAATTTTATCCAAATGCAATTTTTTAAAAAAAAAATTATTTTATAATTACATAAATTTTGCAAATTCTGTTCTAATCTATATCATTTTTGCAATGTATTGCAAAGTGTAAAAGTATATTTACTTTTCTTATGATCAGCATTATTAAAGATTAGACTTGTATAATGTATAATGTCTTGGTATAATGTATAATGTCTTGGTGCATATTTAATGTGGTCAGCTAAAATGTATGTATGTTACTTGGTCAGGAAATTAAAAGAAGCCACTGCACAAATATCAGCAGTTACATTCAGAAAATTAGAACAGTCATTGATACAGGAAGTTAAAACTGAAGATGGGAATAAAACACTGATATAAATTTACAACCCCTAATTATGTTCATTTCTGAGGGGCCATAACTGTCCTACACTCTTGATGTACTGGAAACTTCATGATTATCCTATCTCTCAAGGGATGGGTTTCACTAGCATCATGACCAACTGACTGCCATTATCACTTCAATTATTCTTGGTAACAACCCTTAATGTGTAGGTCAGTGTTAGTAGGAGACATTTCTGAATTGGCCTGAGGCATCAAACAAGTTTCTATCTAAAAATCAATGAAAATTAATCATTTAACATTATTATTTTTAGGCAATTTTTGAAAATTGCTTTTCACTTGTTGAAGATTCATTGAAATTTGTATATTTGACCAACAAAAAAAAAAAAAATGAATAACCTCCCTCAAAGAGTCTTGGAATAAAATATTTGTGCCATTGTAAATACCATAGAGTAATATATCTTTTTTTTATCCAAACCATGACCAGCCGATTATGATAAACAAACAGCAATATATATGTATATATGTTGATATAATGGGTTTAACAGAACTGCATTGAAATTCTGGTTCTATAGCGCAGAGTAAAAATTGGTCTGTAAAAGTTAGTAATTTTTAAAAACTGTTGAAACCTCAAGGAAGATAAAACCTTTCAAAATATATTCCCATAAGATAAAACAAAAAAAAGTTAATTAAAAAATGAAATACACAGTAAATTTGATGTCCTAACAAAATATCTGCTCAATCTGCCAAGGTGTAGATAAGTTTGGCTAAATCTGTAATTAATATAATTATAAAGAAAATAAAACATCCAACCCTCAAAGTTACTCAATAGATATATCCACAAACATGGTTTGAAAAAAAAAATCCATTCGTAATTTTTGTCTTATCGTACATACAAGCCAGTCCTGCTAAAAACCCAAGGTAAGATTTTGAGCTTAAAACTTGTGCACTGGAATGCAACTAAATACAAAGACTGGGTCAAAGTTCATTTGTATCTGTATATGTCAGTATGTTCATAATTAAGTACACAAATACATGCAATGACCTTTCATTAGAGTCCAAAGTCAGGTCTGGTTTTCAAAAATATGTTGGTGGTCACATCTGGACCATTTTCATTCCGAGTCAATTAAATATTGTAAAATGTATTTTAGTGAAAATCTCATGTAAATGCCATCAGTGATGGAAGTGAAATGATAACAAGGTTTTCATGATGACCTATATGGTGCCATGGCAAAGGTCTGATGAACACCATACTCATTTAAACAAAACTTCATTTAGGAGTTGTAGTCGTAAAATTTTGTTATGATGGCCTCAAGATAGCCACTGGGAAGTTAGATCAACATCTTTTTAATATAGGAATAACTAAACATATATTGCAAGAAAGATTTGTTTTCTGAAATGTTGGTATGTCATTCTGTTTTGAAGTAGCTGTCATGCAATTTTGTCAGTTTAGGAACTTCACAATGGCATAATTTAGGCATCATTTAGGACCAACAACAAATTGCGAATAAATGTAATGTTCATGGTAAAATGGTACAGACATTATATGGTCTATTTATAGCAATGTACAAGTTTGTGTGAAAATAATGTAATCCTTTGTCACCATGTTTTTGTTCCAGTCATTAGAATTAAGGAAAAAAATATCTTAAAATATATTATTTTATGCTTTTGCATAAGTCTATGCATAGATAAAAATCTGTTTCTCCTGTGAAATTGACTCTGACTGAATTCCTGATATTTACTCTTCAAAATAGTGAAGAGACAGATTATCCAAAATTTCTGACTGCATTTCTGGCACTTGGTTTGACTAGGGCTTACTTTGATAGTAAATGTATGTCCTACATCATTGTAGATGGAACCAACCAGTCCCACTGTAGAAGTTTATTTCATGGTTATTTCAGGGAAAATGATAACAGTTTTATGGTTACAAATTGTGATCAACAACAGAAATGGCAATTGCATGAATCATACTCACTTTTGATGAGAAAAATCCCCCCCCCCCGGAAATAAAAAGGTGGTTTCTAGAACACAATGTGAATAGTTTTTAAATGCAAAAATGAACCATACATCACAGAACTAACACAAGATGACAGACTACTTCTCCCCTAACACCTTTCCCACCATGCCTCCAATTTATTGCAAAACTCCCCCACCCCACCCCATGTAATTACAATTACAATTTTTTTCACAGTTTCCAATTCTTTCTGTGAGTCTGCTTGTGTAGCTGAACAAGTTGGGTTAAACTTAACTGAATAGGAAGTTGGCATAGTCCAAAAATAAATGCTGTCAGTGTATAAAATATAGAACTACATGATGAATATATGACAAATTTTACTCCTTGTCTTTATTTAATTTCTAAGGAAGCAACCATTTAATTTTGGGTTGGTGGTTGGATAGTTGGCCTGGGAATTTAGACAACCATCTAAGAAAAACAAAAACAATGAATTGAGGGGAGGGCTCTAGCCCTGGTCAAAATTACTTTTACTGGGGTTATATAAACTAGGACACCTGCAGCTGTATGGGAAGCATCTCTTACAATGCAAAGCAACCTCTTTGAGACTGATATATACTGATATACAAGTGACAAGTGTGCTTTTGAGTTCTAGCAGGCAGCAGATTAGATCTCATGATAACTTTTGTTCAAGGACTCACAATTACATAAGTAATTTACTCCTGAAGGCAACTGATCTGAGAGGGAGAGAGATTAGTTTGCATGCTAGCAGTAAGTCCTGAGAACTTGCAGATGTATACCTTTTCACACTGACAAGTCCCAGATAAGCCTCTTGAAAAAGTCCAGATATACAGATATATCTTTAAACCTTCAGAATTGTGGATCCCCCCCTCCAATAAAACTTTCCAACATTAAAAAAAGAAACTTTTGTGCAAATAATAATCTGTATTTTGGACTTCATTAAAACATTTATTGTTTATTTTTGTGCTGCAAAACCACTTGCTCTGGTAGTAAAAACAAAATGAACAATATTTAAAGATCTAACTTGAACACAACACTATCAGCATAATATAAAGTCTGACATCATCCTGCATAGAAACCTTGAATGTCAGAATCACTCAGGTCAAGGAAATTTTTTTTATGTACAATAAAAACAAAGCTTATAAAAACAACAATTACACAGTATATAAATCTGGAATTGCTACTAAGTTGAAAATGTAGCACACTTCTGCTTGATTTGTCAACATTATTGACAATAAAATCAACACTAAACTGTTGGAAATCTTGATACTATAGCAACATCTGTGATGTAGTGTTGTGAATAACTCCATTTTCTATCATCTTTTTTAATTTAACACGGTGAATGCTATGTATCCCCACGCTTTTTTGGGGGTGGGTTGTAGTGGAATTTGGTTATTGTTATCTAGAGGGTGATTGCCTTTGGTGTCATTGCCCAGATCGAGTAAATATCAATATAAAGTGTGAAACTTATAAGTGGGATAGATAGAGATCTGAGCAGATATATAAAAAAGAATGACATGAGCCCCCGTACATGGAAAAAATAACAATTTAATCAATTACATAAACAACCGTCATAATGCATTACATTAAGAGGATACACTTCTTTTTTAAATAAATCATTCACCGAATCTCAAAACACAAATACTTATATAAATAGCCGATCTGTTTTAAATGATAGAATTAGTTCATCATAGAATCAAGTGAACAATCGAAGTCATTGCCCTGGTACAACTTCATAACCTGATTATTTCTGGTTCATTCCAAATTCATTGTGACTGTTCTCCAACTTTTCTGGGACTGTTCGTCTTGGTCCTTTCCACTTTTCTTTTCACTTCTCCAAACTCTCTATAGTCTTGCCTCTTTCGGCCCTTGAACTTTGTGTGGGTAGGTGGACATATAAGTACATGATACGTAGATACTTCGATAGGTAGGTACGTGGATATGTCCCGCGGAGCTATTTCACCTTCCAAAAATAAACAAAGAAGCAACCTAAATCTTGTGTCAGATATCCTACTGGGAATAGATGATTACTCCCCTCTCATTATGTCAGATATAGTTCTATCGGAATTCAAACAGATACCAAAGGCTATCTAATCAAGCTAAATATGGCAGACCATAAAGAAACATAGTTTCATAAGATTAATGTACTTCCTAACGGCTATTTCAACCTGACTCACATTATCATCCCCTGAGACATCGGTTCCGTTTTCGTCTCAATTACACAAATGAATGAATGAAATTCATTACATGGATCAACTACGTTATTTCTAGCAAATACACACATTCAAGTCTCTAACATATATGAACTCTCACTTCATGGTTTAACAACATTAATCCCAGTCAATACGCACTCAAGTCTTTATCATACGTGAAATCATCTAAGGTCGGTGAATTCACATGGATTCTCGTAACTCATATCAATTTAAGTAAGGCATGAAATTCTTAGCTACATATTTTCCTATAACAATCAAGACGACATATTCAAACAATTCGTCAAACTTATATAAAGAATATCATTGTACGGATTCATATAGATGAACTCACACAGTTATATTCATATCAAGAAAATTGATCTACGAATTTAAACAAATAAATTCATGCAAATATAAGTAAATAAATCAAACAAATCGTTATACTGATATCAATGAATTACATGAGATTGGCGCAGATACCTTGTGCTTTCAAGCTTTGCTCGCTTCTACCGCCAGAATGGTGTCCGTCATCTTTCCAGACATCTGATCCCTTGGATAATTATTTTACGAGTGAATTTCTTCTCAATTCAACATTTGTTTTCTCTTGCAGAAAAGTGTAGACTGACTAAAATTTTGTGATAGGACATATTAAACCCAAGAATTTTCATGTGGGAACCACGCCCCTTGTTTAGCGTAACCAATCCAGATTAAATATATCTCCTGCCTTTTATAACTAGGCGCCAAAATTGTAGTCTGCCTGACCTCAAGATTCCCAAAAAACTGATCCCAGACAATTTCAAAATCTGACATTTTCCGATACAAGATCGAACTTAACCTTTTCCTTCCTGTCTGTCTGACTGTTAAATAAACGAATGCTTAATTAAGAATCACTTCTCTCATGACACAGCCATTAACAATCTGTGCATTATGATGACTTAACATGCAATGGTCCCCATAAATCTAATTAATCGTTCACCTGCCCAAATTAATGTGCTCTTCATAGATCAACAGAAATTTGCATCCTGACAATCAGTGTTTTAAGATTTCACCAGCTGTGATCTGGATATCAACTATAATATATAATGCTGTATTGTCAGCAAATGGTCTGATTGATGATTCTATATTCTCCACAATATCACTGAAGAAAATTACAAATAAATAGTGGTCCCAAAATGGACCCCTGGGGGACTCCAGCATTAATGCATCGAACATATGAGGATATAGAAATTATAATAGCTTGTGTTCTTGACAGTAAATAACTTTCAAACCATAATAACAGATTTCCATCAATACTTTTTAATTTTGAGAGTAAGCCTTTTGTGCCAAACTGTTGAAAGCCTTGCTAATATCAAAGAAAATGGTCTAGAAAATGGTCTCCTTTCCTTGGTCTAGCACAGAACAAATTGTATCATAAATGTCTATTAACTGATACGTTATTGAATCACCTGGTGAAAAATCTGACTGATTATGTAAAATTATATTGTGTTGAACAATATAACTGTTTAAGTATTTATATACACACTTCTCAAAAACTTTAGATAAAGTACATAGTAAATATATACAACAATGGTTGACACAACAGTTTTAGAGCCTTTCTTATTCACAGGCACTACATTTTCTTAGTTTCCAGTGATCTGGAAACACTGAATTTTGCAATGAAATACTGACTAAGCGGCACAGTGGATATTTAATTGACCGTGCAATTTTTGCAGCAATTTACAATGCAGCAAACTTGGGCCACATGCTTTCAATGGACTTTAACCTATTAAAAAAGCATAAACATCATCCTCAGTTATGGTAATCTCATCAAGTACAGGATAATTTAAGTCTCATAGAGGTAATTCATGAATTTTCAGTAAATTTTTGGTTTGTACACTTGGCTGCTCACAAAAGAAATTGTTAAAAATGTTTGCCTTTTCTTCGCCCTCGCTTATAGCCATATCATTCACAATCAAATATCTGCATGATTCTTGTTTGACCTTACTTAAATTTCTCTACTTTCCACCATTCTTTTGGGTTTCCATGTGAGTACCTGATTTTTTCCATCAGTGTTATAATAACAACATTTAGACTTCCTAATCTCATTAATAACCATGCCTATAGACAAATCAATTACTACAATCTTTTTCTCTGCCTTATTAGTTTACTAATTTCATTATGCATCCAGGATGGATCATTACTGTGAATAACAATATTCCGTCCTGGATAATATCTATAAAACTCTCAACGCTGACAATGACATTATTTTTGTTAATCACACTGTCCCAAGCGAAAGATGCAACCACTGAATTCAGAAGAGTGTAATTCCCTTGGTCATAAAACCAGAATTCTTTTTTGTAACATTGTAGTTTTGAGATGGTAACTTTAAAAGTAGCATTTACAGGTCAGTGGTAATGTGTGCCTTCTGCGTGAAATGCGTCCAAAATGTCAACAGAGTATACAAAGTCAGGGTCTGATACCAAAATTAGATCAATCATGGTCTCTGACTGCTCTGTAAAATTTGTTGTGCTGGTTATTAACTTGTGAAGATTACTTGACTGACACAACAATGAAAGTTTGTCGTTTAGAAGGTGGAAGTTTTCATTAAAATCTTCCATTAAAATTATATAGTCAGGATTAGTGGATTGGGCTCTGTCTATACTTAATTCGAGATGCTCCCAAACATACATCGCAACTGAGCAGTCTGGATATTCCTGCGATTAACAATTTCTTCCCATTAATGTTTAATTCTATCCAAATGCATTCAAGGTCAAGAAGGTCCAAATCAGACCTTTGAAATGTTGAAGATTTTTTTTTTTTTTTACAAAAATTGCCACGCCACTGCCAAGAGTAGCCCTATTCTTCCAAAACGATTCAGAGAATTCTGAAATAGCTATTTCACAATTCAAATTAGACTGTTTGAGCCAGTCTCAGTGAATATCAATGTCAAACTACTTCACATTTACCTTTAACAAATCAAATTTAGGTTTAAGACTCTGTGCATTAAGGTGCATAATATTAAGATAATTTCTCCACGTTTCTGGACCAGGGTTTGGTTCTATCCCCGATATCAATAATGGTATGCTTAATCAATACAGTTATTGAAAATTATATTCCTGCTAAATAAAAATCTGCAACTAAATGGTGAATATAAGTGTTAAGATGGATCAAGTCATATAAAGATAATAAACTATAGATAACAGTTAAACTTACATTGCACTGATTACATAATATGATTCAAAAATATAACAAACAACTGAAAAATTATGTTTATCTGCATATTACCTAATTGTGATTAATGAAATTCTTTTGTATACATCAGTGGACCCCTTAACTTTCCTAAACTCCTACATGCTAATAGATGTACTCATAGGCTTCCTTGAAATAACCCTGTGGCCATCTGGGCATCCACAGCCCATAGTTAGGAACCAGTGGTATACATGATCAATAGAACATTGTTTTTTACAGAAAAGAATATCAGGGGATGTGGTCTCGCTTTTGACGCTTTGCCAATGTAGAAAATAAAACAGTATCATATAAGCCAGATTCACACTAATGATTGTCCAAGGAGAAAAATCACGACATACATGTATTTAAGTAGCCATGACTGTCATTCATCTTCATCCACATCTGAAGATGTCAGAAAGACCAGCTTAGCATCATAGGATTTAATGATCATTACAGGATAATTTAGTCTAATCAAAAAGTATGCCAATACCTACACAGGGAAAAATAGGGGAAATGTTTGGCATACATGTAGGAACATCCACTGTTTTAGGAACTGTAAAGAAAATGGAATTCTCAAAGAATGAATCTGAAAACAATAATGGTGCATGCAAGCATCATTTCACCAATACCTGCAAATTTGACAAACTGAATGATCTTGTGTAATAATGGTTTAGCTAAGCATTGACCAAAAATATTCCATTCTCAGGCATGATAATACATAATCTCTCTGTCTCTGTTGTCATGTACTGTTTAGGAAAAAGACATTTTTTTTTCAATCTGTCAAAGCCAAAGTAAACTGAAAACTGCTAAAAACCAAATATTTTGTGGGTCCTAACGGTTTTTGGTATCTCTCTCTCTCTCTCTCTCATATATATACATATACATATATACATATATATATATATATATATATATATATATATATATATATATATATACACATACACACACACACAAAATGTTTTCTAGTCTTCATAATTTACATGTACAAGGATGTCAAATGTGGAGCACAAATGCTAACCTGTGCTAGGTAATCCAGACATCATTGAAGACCATTAAAACACAATCTCATGACATAGATGAACTTAATCTCATTTTTAATTGAGCAAAGACCACTAATTGCTGAAATTAATTTCAGTATTTCTCTTGGTGTTGCTAATGCCAGATTCAGCAGTGTCTGCACTGGAGACCATAACTGGCCATATGTCTATTTCTGGGTACCTTCTGACAAAAATAACTGGCCACATGATGTCTTTTCATGTGGGGGCTAGTATTTCTGGATACCTCTGGACAAAAATAGAGGGATAGTTAATCTGCCGGAAGCATCAAACAATCCTTTGACTACCTCAGTGACCATTACCCAATCATGCATTTTGTAAAACAGGAATGACAGATAGTTTTTAACTTCTGTGCACAATGGGCTGGACTAGCTTAATTCCAATTTCATTGAAACCCAAAATGAACCACTGGATAGTCCCTGCAATGTATTGTTTGAAGTGGTCATAGAGGGGTCAGTTTTTCTGCTTGGATGCAAGGGGTTACAGCTGAAACACCAATCTGAGGGGTCATTTTAAGAGTAATTACCTAGAGACAAGGTTATCACTTGAAATGTGTCAAAATCCTGCCATGTCTCATAAAATTATCCCTATGATATTTTCATTATTCATTCATTAAATTTTCTTCTCACCAAATGTCAGTAAAAAAACCATTCTAAAAAATTTGACAATTTTTACATGTGTGATTAAAAAACAAATTTCAAAACTATTACTGCACTGAAACAACTTGGCAGGGTCCAAACAGTCTTGGAAGTATAAAATTCAATAACATTTTATTTTTTACTTTCCAAGACATGTAATTATTTACAAGGACTTAATTTATCACATGTCATGGGACATTATATTGCTTTTTTTCTTTCATAAATACATACTTCTACAACAAAAATTATGGCCAGTTATCTACCATTTTACCAATATCTCGACAGTATTGGATTATAAACATTGTTAGTTTAGAACAGGAGCCTTTCTTATTGAATTAATTCAAATGATCAACATGACTGCAACTATTTAAAAAAAAATATGCAAAGTAACATTTGGCTAACTCTAAAAATGCTAGGATTGACAAGTACTTTTTTAAGCATAATGTTAATTTTTTTAGTACTTTCTAAGCCCTGATTTTATTCTCTTATAATTAAGGTAGTCTGCTGTCATAAAATCAATGCTTATTACCCAGCTTGAAAGGATGTGGTGAAAACATCATGACACCATCAATATGACATCACTTACCTAGTACACCTCTCCCTCGATAACTCGCGCACATTGGGGTCCAAAAACACAGACCACACTATAAGCGAGGGCGCGAGTTACCAAGGGACCTCCAAAAACCCCGCTAGATATCCAGAAAACCGCAGGGTGGGGGTGGACTGTTTAATGGCAGAATCCTTGTTTATAATTGAGTCGATAAAAATTGTCAATAAATCGCTTTTTCTGATGAAGTTGTTCATTATCATCTATATATCACATTTATTTTCAGAATGTCCAACATCTGAAAGATCAATAACATGATTGCAACTGGTTTCAACAACCAAACACAATACGCGAAAACATTTGTGAATTACGTCACAGCTTTGTGTTTTGTCGATTAGACTGGTTCCCGGAGTGAAATGTGTAGTGTTTTTCGAAACTACGAGTTTTCAAAGAAGGGAACCCGACTAACTGTTGATACACTACCAAACAAGATTCCTTTTTATCAAAAACATGCAACATTTATTTCGTGAGACAGTCGTCTACATCGAAACTCAATTTTTGTATTTTTCGATTAGTAAAATATTGATGCCGCGATTTCATTCCAAAAGTAATAGTGAAACCTTTTATCATCCTTGAGGATATCTCTACATGTAAATTCAGGAATTCTCTGAAACTCGTTTTTCACACAATGATCCATATTTGTGAAACAAAGCTCTTTATTTTACGAAGTACTCATTTCACTTGGTTGCCTTGCTATCTTTAATTACATTTATGATTGAGTGATGTGATGTGATGTGATTATGATTTTTAATGTAGCTTTAACAATTTTTCAGTCATATCGCTACGATGTCTGCAGTGTCGCAGTTTATAGTGATGTCTAGCACTGGGGCATCATGCCACAGACATGTAGCATGATGTCCAACCCATTCACATTATCCTGACACCAGGCCAACCAGTCCTAACACTAACCTCTTAATACTGAGCGCCAAGCGAGGCAGTGTTAGTACCATTTTTGTAAGTCTTTGGTATGACTCGACCGGGGATCGAACCCACGACCTCCTGCATCTAAGGTGGACGCGCTAACCACTAGGCCACCGGAGCGGTCCATTTATGATTGAGCAGGTTAATTTAAGGTAGTTTAATTAGATATGTACACAATAAAATGTATCACAGTGTTGGATTAATCAGCTGAAATGAGTTACCCGACATACGACTGGTGCCACTGGTTCTTAAGCATGTAGGATTTGTATGCCTTTTGACTTTTTTTAAATTCCACCTGCTTTATTTGATTCAAAAGATGTAACTACTGTGATAACAGAAACGGAGGCCCGCTTTTTATTTAGTGCAACAATACAACAATGCTTCCGCTAGTCCGATATCAAGACACGGTGGGCACTTAATTAGGTTCTCAGCGAATAGCTCGCAGACATAGCTGTTACAGTAGATTGACACATTTTATGTTTAATTACAAGAGGACACATTGCATTTATGATGGTTACACTTAAAAGGAACTAAAAGATAGAACTAAAACACAAATTTCAATTGATAAAAATTTTTTTATTTAATTGGTATTTATTTATTAAAGTACTGCCTCCACTTGGCATGAGTGACATTTTCATTGATCAAAATGTCCTTGAATATTGTTAATTGAGGTTTACTAAGAATGTTGTTTGAAAAGAAAATGTAACAAATTATATGACTTTTATTAAAAGTCGATATTTCATAATGTTGATTAAAATTTCCAGGTCCTGTCTACTTTTTTCGACGATAAAACATGCGATATATCAAAAGTTTCCGTTACCAATTTCGATCGCAACTTTCTTCAAGTTCAACAAATAGGGATCAAATTTTTTGGTATTTTCTCATTTAAAAAATGGGATTCACGCCTGACCCCGCATTATAAGCGGGTTCGCGAGTTATAAGGGCGCGAGTTATCAAGGGAGTGGTGTACTATGAAGTCTGGGCATAGAATGACATTTGTTTCTTATGAAGACAAGAGTCCCTTGAAGTTACTGGTGCTCCGCTGTCCAAACAGAATTTCCAGACATCCACAGTAACTCCATTTCTCCCATCCTTTTATTCTTTTTAAATAATGAGCACTGAAACCAACTGATATTTTAAAAACTGAGCATACCAACTTTGCTAACAATTTTTTTACCTAAGCGAGTTGACATGCTCAGAAGATAACTATTAAGTACATATTTCTTTGTCAGTGCCACTGACCATCAACATGGTATTATGGATAGATAATTGTACTAATATCCATGTTGATGTCAAGATATATCCACATGTTATGTTTAGTCTATAACAGTGTTCTTTGTGGAAAAGAAAACAAGAAAAAAATTAAGTTTGTGAATGTATAATTAAAAGTCTTTGTCAGATATATCCAAAAACTGGCTTGATAAAAATCCATTCACACTAGTTTGTGTTCTTGTTTTCACAAGCCAGTTACAGTGGATGGAATGAAACTAAAGCCAAGTCTGGCAACATTCCTTTCTATATGTACAAGTCTCTCTGTGTGTTCATACGCCCAGTAATGTACACAAATGCAAGCATGGACCAGTGACTTGACCGCAAGGTCAATCAGGTCTGGTTTTAAAAACTCCTTTACAAAAGAGCAAATTTGTTGGTGGTCAGATATGCACTGTTTTCTTTCAAAGCTAATTACATAGTGGAAAAAAATGCATTTTAGTGCAAACTCAATCTCAGTGCTAACATTCAATCATGAAAAGTAGTGATAAGATTTTCGAAGTGCTACTATGGTTCCATGCTGGATTTCAGATGTGCATCATTTTTTTTTCTTCTGTATACTGCAAGAATTTTTTTTTGCTCTTTCTTAATGTCAGAAGTAGCTGCTATGAAATCTGTCACATTATTCTCATTTAGGACCAACTATATGCATATAGCAATTATAAGTTTATCAATGAAACAATATTATTGCTGCTACTGACTTGGTGACAAAAGATCTGTTGAGTAGGGTAGCATGGATGAATTAAGGTGTAACTGTCAATTTTGTAAGAAATTCAAGAGCAGTTGCAGGGTCAGCATGACACAGCTAATTAAGTTGATGAATGTGTTTAGGTAGCATGTTAAGGCTAGAGACTGTGGTAGAATTCAGTGCTATAATGTGCATGGTTTGTGGATGATTGAATTTGAGTGAGGTTTCCATTTGAGAATGGCTAGATAGATGCCAAGGTGAATTCAGATCTAAGTGGGGGGGGGATGACTAGAGCTGAAATGATGCAGACATGATTTTTGTACTTGCTGAAATATGTGTCATAAGATGACACTTTCCACTAATTGGTTTACTGAGAAATGCAGAAATATGAGGAATTACTCAAATTTGGATAGGCAGATGTTAATTTTTGACAGATAAATCTAATCCTGATTTGGCTAAGTTAAATAAGGAGTGGGCTTCCCATGGTGAAATTTCGTGTTTTATAATGTTCTACATTGTAAAATTAGTCAGTCTAGCTGAGATCTTGACTCAGAAGAACAGCAAGTATTTTTTCTTGTTAAACAGGAGTCCATGGGACATGTATTGGAAGTCTTGTGAGACAATTCTGTAAGAGGGTAAAAAGGAGATTTGGAAAAGTGGGGAAAGAGTGCAAAGGGAAATAGTTCCACACAATGGCACAACATAGCAACACAACAGACATAGAAAGGATGCATATTGCAGTTGAGACCCAGAAGAATTTGGATCCAAGGCCATTGTAGGTTGCATCACATGAGAAGTCAGAGGGATAAATCAACCCAACATACCAATGGTGTTGAATCTGGAGTGACCCGAAAAGAGTCGGGAGGTTATCCAGTCATGATGGACTATTGATTTTGAACACTCACTCGATTTTATGATGAAATTGGTCATATATGGGTAAACAGAATTGCTAACTGCATCATGTAATAATGTTTTGGTAATTATTTTCTAATAGAAGTTTATCCTTCAAAATTCTTGAACCATTTTAATTTGTTATATAATTGATTAAACTGTTATATTTTAAACATGCAGGCTTGTGTTATTCTATTCTATATCTCTGTTTAGATCTCTACTTATTCCATCCATTAATTTCATATTTTTATTATCCACTTGGTCCAAGTAATAACAGTGTGGTCGATCATAATCTAGATTACAAAAACCACCACCACCACCACCACATAACACAATGTCATCATAAACATCAATACTTAATTCATGCTAGTATAAAATGTAGGTCACAGTGACCTCTTATTTCAAACTATTGTAGTAACATCCAATTATCAAGTTTTTGACCAGAACTTAAACAACACCCAAGAAACATGTTTTAAAACAGAATCTGAACAAACCAGTGAGTTTGAAATACAGGTCATCTTTTGTTGCAAAGAATAGAAAATTTAGAAAGATGCATCCGCTCGCCATGTGTCATGATTCTAGATAGGAAGGTGTGCATATAACATGCCAATAATACTAATGTGGTCATGAGCTGATGGAAAAACTACCAAAGCCAGTAAAAGATTAAATAAAGATCACAAGGAGCCTCTCTTGTTCTAAGTGTGTGGTTAGTAGTAACAGATCATGCATAACATCAATTTCATGATTAGAGCTAAACAATTGTGAGAAATGAAAATCAAACACAAACTTAACCTAAGCCCATGAAGCAAAAAAATTTTAAATGTATGTCACAATGACTTTAATTTCTTACAAGGGTGTGGTATTAATAGGGATACATATGATCACCTAGTTTGATGATTCTAACATAAACAGTGCTTAAGACTGAAACCAAGGCAGTGAAACAAAAAATATGGCCACAGTGAACTATTTTTGTGATGAAGCTGTAATAATAATCAAGAAACATCCCCTCACCAAATTTCTTAAATCTTGGTAAAGCAATATGTATACAGGGTGCTAAAACCTAAACATTAAAATCTTAACCTAACCCAGTAAAATGTGAAATGTAGGTCACAGTAAAATTATGTTGTGCTAAAGGTATTGTACTAACAGATATGAATACAGTAATCCAGTTTATTAAAGAATAAAACAGAACTTGAGAAATAAACTTAAAACACAATTTAACTAAAGTCAATGAAGCATGAAGTACTGTGACCTATTTCTGTGATAAGTCTCTCTCTCTCTCTCTCCCCCCTCCCCCCCACACATATATCTATGGTAAGGGTGGTACTAATCAAGATGCATTCAATCAGTCAGTTTGATGATTCTAGCAAAAACTGAGCATGCTAGATAAACTTAAAACATACAATTTTACCAAAGTCAATGAAGCATAAAATACATGTGTTACAAGTGACCTACTTTTATGACAAGAACGTACTGATCATGACTCATATCCTTACCAACTTCCATTAATCGAGGTATAGCCGGATATATCAGGGGTGGGCCAAATATGGTCTGCAGGCCATATCTGACCAATGGCCTGGTTTTATACATTAATTTATATTACTGGGTGTGGCTTTAAAAATTACTTATTTGGCCCACATCCTGAAGGAAGTTGCCCATGCCTACACCTACAGGCTGCCCAAAAAATTGGTCATCATTTGAAACATAAAATTTAAACCAAAGTCAACGCAGCATGAAATATGGGCTACAATGACCAACTTTTGTGATCAAAGTGTAGTACTCATCAAGATGCATTCCCTCAAAGTTTCACGAAACTAGACTTAACAATAACAGTACATATATACTGGTGTATTGACTCTGTGATTTTAAACTATATAACAGAATAAAAATTAAACCAGCAAGAAATTTATTTAAGCTAAAGTGAAAATTTAAGAAAAATTTACAGTAATGTGAATTTAATCCAAATAATTCTAAATGTTCTATCACAAGTCCAAATATATCAAATGTTCCAATTAATTCCAATAGTCTTGAACATCCTGATATACCACAATAATACAATTCAGAATGTATTTGAATAATTTCTCAATAATAATGTACATGGGGTGATTCTCACAGAATACTCAATGAAATTAAGTTTGTTAAAGAGGATGGAATGTCATATAACCAAAGAAACAACAAAATACTGATATTAGAAAAAAATTAATGTAACACATAAATGAAAACTGGAGATATCATTTGGAAAGATAAGCCAGAAAAATTCGGTCAAAGACTGCAGTATTATTGTGATTGTCACATTATGCTGCTGTGATGGTGGTAGGAAATCTAAAGTGCAGTGTGCATCATAATTGTTACCAGGGTATTCAGAAAGGATGTTGATTTAATACTCAGTTTATAACCTATATCATTTACAATATATTGTAATGTAATTTGTAAGTGTGAATTACCAACCACCACTTAAAAATAATTTGACAGTAACTGTAAGTACATTTTTTGCTACTGATAATCTGGAGTGAAGTTGATTTTTCTGTCCTAAATACTTTTTTAAAATTTGATTTTATTTAAAATTTTACTATAACTCAATACAAAGAATCCTAATTCTAATCAGGGCAAGGTCAATGTGTTTTAGAAACAGTAACCACTAGTATCTTTTCACAATCTTATAGCAATTTTCATATCAAGATATTTTTCTTTTAAAGGCATCATTTTATGAAGTAAAAGATTTCAAAACAATGAAATGAATCAAATATTTTAAACCATGCATTTTTCATATCAGTCATGTGGAGAGTGGTATCTTCACTGATTCATATCTTTCCTTCATTCTGAAATTATCTTTTCGTAAATTAATGACATCAAATATTTCATTTAAAAACACCTGACCCTAAAATTCATTTTTATGAGACCAACCTTTTAAAGGCATAATAATAAAGCATTTGTTTGCAAAATCTAAGTAATTTATTCACTTATTATTATTATTATTATTATTATTATTATTAAAATAATTTCATGGTTCTAAAAATATGGCCAGTCTCTTAAAACTGACTTAACATAGAAAGAATTTATAAGGACAACATTTTCATTTTTATTTAGAAACAAAAAAGAAGGCTAAAGTCTCAAGATGGACCACCTAGAAAATAAACTGGAAAAATTTGATTCTGTTTTACATCTTTGAAAAAAAGCCTCACCCAATACACCTTTGGAGATGTCGCAATAAAAGGAGTTGGTGGCCATCTTGGAGGTCTCATTGACACCATTTCATTTAGCAGCAAGGAGACATCAAAAGTTTGTTATTGATAATCCCATATTGATTTCACCATCCATTCAATAGGATTAGTGATTACAAGATGTTTGCTGTGCTAGCCATATCAAATGTCTGAGGGACACCATTTTCATTAGGATCTGAACCAGATATCGTGAGAAGTATTCAGTGGAAAACCCATGTTAATATGACCATCCATTATGGAGGAATGACAATAAAAATTTTGAAGATCTTGATGGTTGACAGGTTGCTAACCTTTTTAATTGGTACCAACCAGACTTCATTATAAGTCATTTAGTTAAAACCCCTCGATACAACCATCCATTTATAATAAGTATTGATGACAACATTTTCAAGATTGGTACCAAAGGAATTACTGTCCAAAAGACACCATTTCATACAGAACCAACTAGACATGAAATTCATGTTAATATGACTATCCATTTAGGAGCAGTGATACAATTTTCAAGATGGCCACCATAGCTACCATACAGAATGTCAGAGTGGCATGTCATTTAGGAGAGACTAGACAATCATAGGAATTCTTTTTGTGAAAACCCCATGTTGATAGAACCATCAGTTTGGAGTAGCAGCGATAAGAGTTTCAAGATGTCTGCCATGGCAGCCATACAGGTATCCATGGGGCACCATTTTTCTTAAGAGTCAACCAGACTTATAAATGTATTTATAAAGTTTTATGGCAATCCTCAGAGTAAAGTAGTTTAGTAGTAGTGATAACAAACTTCTGCTAATGGATGCCAGATGAAAGGCTATGACCAGTAGAGCTAATATTATCAGGTTTTAAGCATATTGGCAATTCCAGAGATGAACATAATTCCCTTGAAGTGACTGACACTCCACCATCTAAAAAGAATTTCCAGAAATCCAATATAAGATTTTTCTCAGTTTGTGTTGGTTGTAATGGCACTTGTAACACAATATTGGCTATATCATGCAAAGAAAATGGAAGTTAAGTGCCTTTCCTCAAGGAAAATAAAAAAAAAACATGACCTGGGCCAGGTATCAAACTTGCTACCCTTGAGTTATGAGTCAGATGCTCTGCTAAGTGACTAAATAAGACTCTTCCAACAGTTTCCTCATTTTCAATGCTGACTGCTGAAACAACAGATGATATATTTGGACGAAAACAAGATTTTCAGTAATGCCAATATGGTAGCCATATTGAAAGTATGGTTGACACCATTTTTATTTCGGACCAACTAGATATGACAAAAATTCTTTTGCTGACAACACCATTACAATATGACCATCCATCAGAAGCAGTAGCAATAACGATGGCCATAATGATGGCCATACTGGTTATAAGATCAGTACCATTTTTGCTTAGGACCAACCAGATATTATAAAAAGTCTTTTGCTGAAAACCCCATATTGACTATGGCTACATTAAGGAAGAATAATGATAAGAAGATTTTCAAGATGACCACCATTATAGCCATACTGTATGTCACTGTTATTCACTATGGAATAAATACTACGAAAATTCAAACAGTTAATGAAAGAATCTTCCTGCCAACAGCTAAACTTATGAAAAAAACCTCCAATGTATCTACAGAAGTTATTTCATACGAAAGAACAAGGCACACAGCTAATTTAAGGTCTTTTTCTGCCACCATTTTCTTGCAACAAAACCATACAAAAAGCCATTAAAAAACAATGTTCCAACTACTCAGGTTCACTCATTTGGAAAAGCATTCCAAAAGAAATAAGGGAAAGTTCGACAATAAATTATTTTCACTATTATCTGATCAATTGGATTTTATGTTGAACTTCCTGTATTAGTAGTGACTTGTTCACCTATTACACATGAAAACCTCCACTTCATTGATGTTGCCTAACTATATTGCACAAATAATGTTGTAAATAACCTATGGCCTGAACAGCAGTCAATAATTTCAAGAACCAACTTAATTAACTAGATCCATGGAGAACAGTCAATCCAAGTAGTAGATTATTTATTTGGTGACTGACAAAATTTGTGAAAGAGAGTAGATAAGACTATTTGTTAATATCTGAAGACATGTTTTTAAATGTCACTGAATCCTGGATATAAAACAGATCATTCAGTAATAATACTAAAATTTTCTATATCCATTTACACAGAGGCCCTGAGTACTGGAAATTCAATTTAGTTTTAATAAAACAAAATGAATGCATTGATTTGGTCCAAAACTTATTTAGCCAACACAGTGGAAGATTACTATGATTATAGGATTAGAATCAATTGGGTGATCAAACATCTGGGCAAAATGGAAACAACAAAATTCCATAAATTGAAGCTGAAATACAAAACTTTAAGTAATTTAGTGAAACTTTCATGAAACAACTGAGCATACAAAGGGGGCCCAAGTGGGCATGATATTTTTCAGCTGGTGACACAGGTGGTGAATGCAAAATCACACTTATATTGAAATAGTAAAAGAAATGTTTGAGCATATTGTTGCTATATTGTCTCTTAACGTAGGTGTGATTTATCTTCATTGCTAGACTATATAGCTATAATTCTATATATGAATGTCCTTGAAATCCTGGAATTTGCAAGACATGTCCAGTAGAAAAAAGATTTTGACCAGCAAATTCTGAACTACCAGACATAATTACAAGGGAAGTTATTTTAATCTTTGCAGTCAGCATACATTTTCAACTATCAATACTCTATTGAGGCCCTACCACATGAGTCTTTACTTCAAAAACATGATCCACACCCAAGAGTGCTTAGTGGACACCTGACCAGAAGGTTGCAGGTTCGAGACCTACTGTGTGATTAGCCTGGATCAATTACCAAATTTCTCTGGAATTTTTTTTTAAAGATCCTGACTTTCTTTGTTCTTAGTAATTAAGTCTCAAGTACTTAAAGAGAAAAGTATATTTGGTTGTTATATATTATTTAAAATAATTGTGAGCAATGACACTAAATATATATGCCATAATGTAATACACAATGCATGAGATAACATATCAACAAGTATTTCAGGCACTTTGATAAGGCAATATAAGCAACTGTTAAATATTATTAACCAAACATATCAAACCTGCTCCAAAACAATTTTGTAAAATTTTTATAAGAATTATTTGACATCATTTGTACAAATTTAAAAATGCTTACTACCTGAATGTATAATTTGGTAAAATTCTTTTGAGTAGTTTGTTAAAAGAAATTGTTTTCAAAGGGTTTTCCTGTTTTAGTCAAGATGGCAATATCTGACAGCAAACTGGCGTAATTTGTATAAATTTTGAAAAACCTTATTACCAGAACGCATTTTGGCACATATGGTAAAATTCTGGTAGAAGTTATTTAAAGTTTGTCTATAATTAGTAATGGCAGCCATATTAGATGGTGGCCAGGCATGAGTTGTACAAATCTGAAATCCCTCTTTGTCAGCATGCTTTCTCTAAAATGTAAAATTTGGTTAGCAGAATCTAGAAAGTAATTTTTAGGTTTATTAATTTATAGTAATGATGGCCATAATTTTGTTGGAGGATCAGAATTATCTGAACAGGTCTGAAAAATCCTCAAGCCAGGATTCTTTCTGGCAAGTTTACCCAAATTCGGCTGTGGTGTTTTTGAGAAAGGTTCTTCTATTTTCAAGTAATGGCCACAATAATTTATGGCAGATCATTACTGGCATAATTTCAAGAAATTTCAAAGACCTTCATGTCAGAATGATTTCTGTTGAAGTCAGTTAAATTCTTCTGAATGGATTTTTGAAAACAAGTTCAAATTTTTTAAATTTCTGTAATAGTGTCATATCTGATAGCAGATCGGAATCATATGAATAACACTGAAGGAACTTCATGACCACAGGATCTTTTTGTGCAAATACTTTTGACCAATTTCTTGGAGACATTGTTTAAAGCAGGCATGTCCAACCCATGGCCCACTCCTTCACATTATGTGCCCAGCAGCCATGTAGGCAGTCCTTTTTGAAAATGTGCATTTCAACTAATTTGTATAATTGGTGATAAGGAACTGTTCTTGCTTATGCAACCCATGACCTTAAGCATTTTATGTTTTGGCCCTCAGCCAAGAAAGGATGATACCCCTGCTTTAAAGGTTTTTCTTTTTTCTAGTAATGATAGCCATGTTTATTCAAATTCTATGTAATGGTTTTTTGCAAAATCGTTTTATTTTTTAGTAATGGTAGCATATTTGATGGTGGATCAGCATCATGGGAACAAACTTGACAGTGTTTCATCCCAGTATATTTTCTGTTATATTTGGTAAAATCTGTTCAGTGGTTCTTCAGAAAAGTTATTTAAATAATTTTTATTTTCTGCAGTGGTGGCTACTTCACAGCATTTGAAAAAATCTGAATTAACTTTATACCAGGATGCTTTTACCACTGAGTAGATTTAAGAAGTTACTGAAAAGGTATTTCTTTTACAGTAATGACATGTTGGTGGTGCAACATTCTTTTTTAGCTTTTCCTATTTTCTGAAGAGGTGATCACATCTGAATGCAGATCACCAATTGCAATTGACCTAAAAAGGATATTTTGTAAGTTTAACATCGAAAGTATGACTATGTACCAGAGGGAAGCCATTACAGGTGTATTTGTTGTTGTTGTTGTTGTTGTTGTTGTAGGGTTTAATGCCATTTTTAGCACAAGATAGGCTATACATGGAGGCCAGTATTACTGGTGGAGGAAAAACCCTGGGAAACCCCGGGAAGAACAACCGACCCACAAGAAGCTACTGGCAAGCTTTATCACATACCCATGTTAGCCGAGCCTGAGACTCGAACCCACGCAGACAGAGGTGAGATAGCAGTGATCCGGAACGGTGAGCACTTTAGACCACTCGGGGCTCCACAGGTGTATTTGAGTGAAAGGTATTTGTGCAAACACGGACTGACACTGGAAAATTGCTTATGTATCAGTCCATTCAAGATGTGTGCTCCTCTTGTCTCAATCAAATTTGAACAATTTAATTTTGATTGGATGCAGTGGCTTGCCTCCGCATCCAATGAAATTCACAGACCGGAAGCTCAGAAATATCTGCTTGATATGCCAAGGTGTAGATAGGGTTATTGGAACCTTAGCTAGTGAAGATGGGTCAAATTTTGTTGAAAGGTTTTTCAAAATATGTTCTATTAAGGCTTGTCCTTTTCTTTTAGTAATGGAAGCCATTTTTGATTGTGGACTGGCATAATTTGAATACATCTGAAAGAGCTCATGCCAGGATACATTGCAATAAGTTTGGTCAAATCCTGTTGTGTAGATTTTGAGAAAAAGTAGTTTACATGTTTATCTATTTTTAATAACAATCAATACATATTATGGTGGATCATCAGCTTTTGTATTGATCTGAAATGTTTCTGTCACAGGATGATTTCTATAAAGTTTCATGAGATTCTATTCAGCGAATAGAAATCTCCATTTGAGACAGCATTTAAAGGATTTCTGTTTTTAGTAATGGTGGCCATATTTGATGGCAGATTAACATCAGTTGTACATTTATATTAATAATATCAGCAACCATATTTGCTGGTGGATCAGCATAATTTGTATAAGCTTGAAAGGTCTCAATTCAAGGATACTTTCTTTCAGAATTCAGTATCAACCTTTGCAAACAAGGGGCCCGATTTGGATCATTTTGGCAGGGCCCCCTTGATTTGAGCACGGCATTTGGAAATAAAATTATAAACAAGCTTTATATTATACTGAACTTAAAACTTTCTCCCACTGCTTTAAAATTACTTTCTCTCTATATAGGTACATTTTCAAAAATTACTAATGTGTGGGGCCCGTGGATGCAGGCTCAACTGGGCTAAATTTGTCCAATTGGCCTAATGCTGGCCTTGTCAGGATTGGTCAAATTCTATTCAGCAGTTTTGGAGAAGTTGTTTCAAGTTTTTCTATTCTATGTAATGACAGCCATATCTGATTGCAGATCGGCATCATGTGTAGAAATCTGTGAGGCTTTCATTCCAGGATACTTTCTGGCAAAATCTGTTGTGCAATTTTGTAGCTGTTTAATTTCTTTGTCTTTTTCTTTAGCAATGGTGGTAATATTACATGGCATATCAGCATCAGTGGTATAAATTTTAAAGCCTTTTATGCCAGGATACTTTCTATCAAATTTGGTTAAATTATGCTGAGTTGATTTCGTGATGTGGTTTCAAGGTTTGTCTAATATTAGTAACAAAGTCCACATCTGATGACATATTGGTATTATTTGTAGAAACTTGTGAGGTCTTCATGCCAAGATTCAGTCAGTCATGTTTGGTTGAAATTCTACTCACTGGTTTGGAAGAAGTTATTAAGTGCTTTTCCATCTTTAATAACAGTAGTGTTATGTATATGTAATTTAATTATCTGTTTGTTAGTTTTAAAAAATTTTTTTATTCCATTATATGTTACTGTAATGTAACTTTGTTTACTGGATTTGATATTGTCCAGAAATTCAGTTCAGTTCTGTTTGACCTGTTTTGTTTTTTTTTATTTCACTGTATCTAGTTTCTGACCTTGATTCAGAACCAGTGACAGTTTTGGTAAACAACTTTTTTCAAAAATTCTTTCTCAGAGTAAGTACCATTAAGTTAAGTCAAGGCCATACCTGAAGTATGTGATATGAAACATGTGTTTATCTCCCTAAATTTTCTAGAAGGTTGACCCTCATCTGGGAATCTGTTTTGTGTCTTAAATTAGTGTATAACTGTTGCCTTGATAGAAGATAGCTCAGTTGGGCTCCAAACAATTGACACGTTAAGTTTTGCTGTGACCAGTTTGAGTCGAAATTTAATTTACTGAATTTCAAGTGATTCTTTTCCCTGGAAATACATAAGTACTCCTATAAAATTCTTGGACAAAGACATTCACTGGAATTTATACGGAATTCAAAACTGGAATAATATTTTCTTTGATTCAACAAGGAACTGTTGACACAACAGTACTTTGCAGACTACAATAGATGTCATCGCCTACCAGTATGGATTCATCGAGACTCGAACTCATATTCATTCAGGACTTTTGAAGAACAGGGCTTCTATTTTTAATTCTTCAATTATTTTTGGATTTGATTCGTAAAACCTTAAGTTCTTTTTCCTCATTTTTCACTTGGTATTCTAGGGAAATAAATTATTTGTAAAATTTTACGAAGCTTGTTGTCTTCACTCTTTTCTGTTACTTTTTGTAAGAGCCTAGACTTGTAACAGTAGCCATATCTGATGCCAGCATTTATCAAATTCCATTTATAAGTTTCTGAGAAGAAATTTAATTTGATTTTACTATTTTTATAAATGGAAATATATCTGATGGCAGAACGACACCATTACAGATCTGAAAGCCCTTTATGTCAGATGCTCTGTGAAAAATTTGAGTTTTGAGAACAAGTTTAAAACAGAAACTTCTGACAAACACAATGCATGAAGAATGATGAATGCTGTGCCATACCATAAGATCACTTGGCCTTATGGCTAGGTAATCTACAAATGAAACTAATCCCAGTTCTAACAGATTTACCAATGAATTTTACAAATTGTGTTGGAAAGATTTCCAACACTCAGTCTACAGAGAATCATTACCTGCATTCCAGATGAAGATAACAATAGATCTACAACAACTTGGAGACCAGTCTCACTGCTTAATGCAGACTACAAGATTCTTCCATTTTAGAGTCTAACAGGTTTTATGACAGGGAGATTTATTGGTGAAAACACATGAACACAAGAATGTTTCAAGTCTTCACTAGGATCCCATGGTCTTAGGACATAGTGTCTCCCTGTCCTGTTGGAAGGGGGGGGGGGGCACACATGATTTCAAAATGACGACTGCAAAATAGTACTTCCTCACCCATGCCATAGAGAAATCTACCTGATCTGCTAACCTTACTCTTGGTCTGGTTGTCTAAGCCTGGTTTTCTCAGTTATGGTGTCCATGCACTAGAAACTATTTTTCAAGGGAAGAAACCCTTGTTACTTTCTTCTGTGCTTGATGGAGTTGTTATAAAATCAAACAACAACTGGAGATATATAACAAAAAACATTTTTTCACATGCACGCACGCACACACACACACACGTACACAAGCTATTTGGTAGAGCTCACAAATGAAAGCGTATCATATAACCAAAAACTGCAAGGGCCACCAGAGCTGATCACATGAATAAACTGTTTGAATATTCGCAAACATATAACTTTATTAAACATTTATGGTTATGAAATGTACAATAACCCCACATTTCCTAGTACCCTGTACCTACATATGTTATAAGACCAAATGTCTCAGTGATTTCTGTTACCTGGCCATATATTTGAACTTGCCCATGTAACCCATATGCATGTACCTGGGCCAAGAGAGCAATGGATTTTTACAGGCACCAGTTGGGGCAAGAAAGATGGTTGGCGAGGAAGTTCACTGCCACATAAACAACATCCTGAGAAGGAATGAGCTCTAACTTATTGAGGTTGGGTAACAGATCCAACAGAGTTACTCTCAGTGTTTCCCTTTACCTTCATTTGTGCTTCAGAGACCCCCAAAATTTTAATCTGACCCCCAGTTTTGATGCCAAAGTTTCTTTTTTACTCAGTCTGACCCCTAATTCTGACACCAAGGGGATTTTTGACTCTCAGTCTTTCACCCCTAGGGGATACACTGTGCCATGGACCAACAATGGAGGGACTGAACCTTAACACCATAGATCAGCCAGTCATACTGGAGTGATTCCAAATGGCCGAACCTGGGACAGAAAAACTTCCTAGTCCTAGCAAATAGGAGGAAATATCAGGGCAAGCGAATAGGTATCTGGAAGGTTGATCAAAACTGTCCAATCTGACAGATGCATCATGTTCTGGATTGAGGAAATGGTCTCCATCTTGAAAAGAAACTGCAGAAAAAACTGGTTAAACTGGTCTCCATTTTGAAAGCTACGGCAGAAGAAACTGGTTAAACTGTGAGGGATTAATGATACAAAATTTCCTGCTTTTCTTGCTGACCAGAAAGTTTCAGGAGTAGATTGCAGAAGATTGATCACTGAGGGCCCTCTCGACAGCCCCTTTGTGTAAAAGGGTGTGTTGCTCTTTCCTTAGTTTCACCAGATTGGACTGGTGAAAGAACATGGGAGTCTATGATAGAGAGAGAGTTATTCCAAAAACTGAAGTCAGTAACCCTTGCTCACAATAGAAAGGATTCACCCATCCTCCATGATGCTTGACCTTCAAAAAGAGACCTAGACGAGCACCTGCAGGGATGTCTTGGAGAGGAATGCTTAGTAGGAGACAGTGTGTAAGTCTCAAAGGCTGTTCTCCCCCACAGCCCCCGGAAAGGCGGGTTACAGAACCTCCTCCTAATGACTATTCTTCTGTGATTTCCATTCTGTGAAACCAGCTGATGAGGTTTCATTTGAAATTGCACACTGGACTGTGGCTGCATCTGTTCGAACAAGGGGTGATTTACATTAGTTGATTCCTGGCCAATTGCAATAGGTCAGGATCAGGTGAGAAGGATATATTGTTACATATTGGCTCGTTCAAAAGTAACAAAAGAAAAGAGTGAAGACAACAAGCTTTGTAAGTTTTAACAAAAATAATTTATTTCCCTAGAAAACACGGTGAAAAGGTGAAAATATGAAATAGGACTTACAGTTTATGAAGAAAATCCAAACATTTATCCTAGTACTGAAAAAATACAAGTCCTATCACTAAATAATTTTAACTGAATCCAGGTTCGAATCTTGATGATGTTCCAAGATGGAGGATGATGACGTCAGGTGAAGTCTTTACACAAATGTCCAGAATTTCACACTGAACCAAAATTTGTACTGTACTATTCCAATTTAGAATGAATTTCACTGAATGTCTTTGTCCTAAACCACTTGTGTATTTCTCCAGGGAAAATTAAATTATTATTTAAAAAGTAGTTGAACTCCTATAGCTGTCATCTATAACAAGACACATCTCGAGCTCTACAGATGTAAAGAAAAATAAACTCTTTTCAGCACAAGAAAAATAATACCTTCTTATCAAGGTATAAGAACGACTCTGACTATTTCACAAGGACCTAAGTGTTTTTAAACCGAACCAAAGACATCATTTCATGCACTCGCACGAAGAACGCGTGGCTATTTCGCAATAAACAATCACAGTTTACAATTTAATCACGTATGCTTAGGAAATGACCCTGGCCACAACCAATCGTTTACACCAGCTGTTTATCCACCCGGCAATCTAAAAAAAAATCTTACGAAAGCCGAGTCATATTTATGTTCTAAATAAACACAATGTTTCTTTCAAAAATATCAGATCCTGTGAACATAATCATCATCATAATAAAATATAATGATACAAAAATGAAATAAAAAGAATTCAAATTTTAACACACAAGTAATTAAATTACATGGTTGTAACAATATGTTGATAATTATCAAATCTTGTGAAGCCACAGTAGATATGAGTCCTCCAAAGAGTAACTCAGCTTCCAACGAAGCAGCCCTTAGCAGGTCTTCACTGTGGTTAAGTAAGACTTTCCAGGAACCCAGTACAACGTTGCAGTGGATGTGCAGAAGTAGGCACAATACAGCCATTGCAATGGAAAGTGAATGTTGGGATGTCTTGGCCACAGCTTCCGGCATGCACTGTAATGCATTTCAGTTCAGAGTGGCCTCTTTCATCATAGTATGATGAAGTAGCTGAGATGAGGTCAGCATTTGAAGCCATAGTGACCAACATTGGACTTTCTGCTCAACATCTTCAAATGCTTTAATGGGAAGGCACATCCAGGCTCCAGCTGAATACCCACTTTGGGGAATTAACCTGATAACTCAAAGCAGAAACCATAGCTCTCAAGGCAGAGGGAGCAACAGGGGAGGAGAGGTGGATATTAATTTAATCTCCATCCCTAGTCTGGATCTGCTGTAGAGGTAGAGTGGGGAGTGAGAGGGAAACCTGGTATGATCCCTATCCCTGTCCCAGGTTGAATGACTGGTGTGAAACTGGTGATCAGTACAAGATGACTTGACCAACACAACCTCAACAGTCCTAGGGATCAAGTGTTTAGTGATCCCAGTACTCTAAATGATCTAAGGAATTGGCTAGATTCTAGATTTCATTAATCCGTGTTGTGCAAATGGAATGATTCTTATGTGTGCACTTTGAACATGTAAGACAGTCTGGCGAGTGTCCCAAGGGCCCCTCCTTGTGGCCACATCTTCCCACAGACTGTCTTGACATTGTTATCTGAAATAGAATGCAAAAGATGAACAATAATAAAGACAATGTGAATCTTATCATGTGAAACTCACCTGCTTTGTATGAAGTGCATGCTATATACAACCCAGTGTATTTGCAAAAGGTAAATCATGAAATACTTGTGAGGAATTTTTCCTGTCATTTCTTAAAAAGGAAGACAGTTGATTATTGAAGCTTTCATGTTGTCTAGGAGCAATAATGAAATACACAATAACAAAGCATTACAAAGTTGTGTGAACTATATTTAATATGCAATGATGAATTGGAAAAACTCCACCAAATAGATATTTTTAATTAATATTCAAAATAATGGAATAAGGATTCCTATTAAGTTGAGGTAGGACCAATGTTGTATTATTACTTATTATACAAAACTTACCAATAACCAATTGCACCGTGTTTTATCTACAAATGGCTTCATGTAAGTCATTTGACTCATCAAGGCAAAAAACAGTGAGTCAAAATCCAAACCTACGAGTCCTATTCAAGCGGATGATCAGTCTAAAGTAGTTTTTAAAAAATAATTATATTGTTTAAATACACAACAAAAATATTAGTTATATAATGTGACTGAAGCCAATAACGCAATTCCTTTGCCAGAAGCATCTGAACATTCTATATTTGTTAAAAATCTTGTTGATCGTTTCATATCATCAGAAATAATATGAGCATATATGACAAGGCGTTTAAAATCTGCCTGGTGTTGTGAACCTTCCAGAGGTCTCGGAAACGCTTAATCACACGTATTCGACACCAATTTTTTTATCTGGGACACAGAAAATCACTTAGGCGGGAGTCCTCCTTACACATGTAATAGGTGGGCGACAAAGTTCAAAGACTTGCCAGTCCTGCTTCAGCAACCTGCTTTAGTGAGAAAATGTATTGATCACTTAGCTGTGCTGATATTTACAATGACAGAATTCAGTGGCTGAAAGACTCCTTGATGTACATGTTGTCATTATAAGAGTACATCAAAAGAACATGACACAATAACTGAGCAGAAAGTTGAAAGGCTTTGACTGGTGGCAGGGTGGAGAAATGTGCTGATATTTACAGTGACAGAATTAAGTGGCTGAAAGACCTCCTGATGTACATGTTGCCATTATAAGAGTACGTCAAAAGAACGTGATGCAATAGCTGGGCAGCAAGTTCAAAGGCTTTGACTGGTGGCTGGGTGGGAAAATATACTGATATTTACAGGGATTGAATTCAGAGGCAGAAAGACCCAGAGATGTTCTTGTGGTCATTTATAAGAGTACATGAAGTAAACAACTTTAGGTTTCATAATTGTGTTCATTTCCGAGTGTAGCGGAATAAGCAGTGCACGTGACCTCGGAATCAAGACATGTTGAGACTTGGACAAAATGCCATTCACAAATTTGGATAGTATTTTGAAGTTCAATCAACAGTTTGTTTTCTGGCAACCCAGCATGCCTTCCCAGTGTACTGTTCTGAAAGTTATTATTTTTTATTTTAGCCTCTGTACATATATGGCAAAAACATAAAGGCGTTTTCACTGTCACATTCTTCACTCGACTTAACTTCTTTTTGAAAACGTAGCCAGCTGTATGTTTTCAACCATTGCTGCACAAAATTACATTTTATAAAGTAACAGTTACCTCCACTTTAGATGATGAAGGCTCCACTGGTTCGATAGCAATACTATTATCAATGGTTGGTTGTAAAAATGTGGTCCAAATGATAATTTCGTTTGTTTCGGATCTGTTTTAAGTTTTTTTTTTACCTTGGACGCAATTTTCATTTGAACGCTGATAGTATCTTGGAACAATGCAAGGCATACAATTGAGGGAATGGAAATTGTTGCTTCTTTGCGCGACAAGGATGTGCATAAAATAAAAGTTTCTCATGAGAATCACTGTAAAATCACATGTTTATTTTTCGCCTCTTTCTTGTGTGTGGTGATTTATGGCATCCGAGTGCTACAAATGATGTGACAGTTACAGGTCACATAAGGTCAGCTCCAGGCTCCACACTCAGTTGTAACCCTATGTATTATGATAACATCAGCATAAGAAACTGATGTGCGAGTGTTTTCCCTGTTTGAGCGAGTTGTAATCTAGCCAATGAAGTAGTTAGACCAAACCTTTATTTTGTGTTAATCAGCAAAACATAATATTGGATGCGTCAATTTATGTACCGGCGACGATTTTTAGACCAAACCTTTGCTTTGTGTTAATCAGCAAAACATAACATTGGAGTGCATCAATTTACGTACCGTCGTCGACTTTTGTGCATCAAATCGGAAAATTCTGCGTATTAGACGCATGGGTAGATAAAACAATGATTGCATATTAAAAATATGAGAGGTGTACCCTAACCACTAAAGGTTGGGGTACAATGTGGTAACCCAACAAGTCCTTATCGGAACTAGTTACTAAAAAGGGGCAGGAGTCAGTGGCATCTAAACTGAGGATGAGACATATATAATGTATAAACTGTTGAAGGGAAAACAGGAAAGAAGTTTCAAACTAAAGAAGCAAATTTTTCTCTGGTCCATCATGAACAACACAACCGTTAACATGGTGTTCTTGAAAAAGATGGCTGTTCTAAATATTGGTGCTTGAGTGGACAATGTCTTATTGACAGTTCTTCACTCTGTGTGAGGATGTATTCACATCAAACAGATGAGCTTTTCAACATGGAAATGTAAAAGCTACACAATAGCAATGGGTAAGTTGTTGCTGCTATTAAAGATGAAGATTTACTGATTATGTTCAATGAAGATAACAAATAGTGATAGTAAGATGATCAAACATTACAATATATTGATAATGCCAAAGATAATTTTTCAAGCACAAGGTTTGTCCTGAAGATTTGTACACCATTTTAAATGACTGAAATAGAAATGTATTTAAGATATCTTCACTATGATCCTGAAAGTCCAGTTGCTTACACTACTATTAAAATTGTGATAACACATAAAATAAAAAATGATGAAAGAATGGTTAACTGAAAAATCTAACTATAAATTACATAAATATGTAAGAAAAAGATTTCCATACAGAAAGAGAAATGTTACTCACATGGATGACCAGCAGCAGGAAGACACTGTTGACATGCAAGAATATGAAAACAACAAAGATGGAAACAAAAACATCTGAACAGTGGTTGTTGTTTTCTCTACATACTCCTGGCCTGAGAAAACAAAACACAAAACAGGAAGCTGACACACTTGATGCCTTCAGAGATCTTCAAGGAGTGAGAGTCTGAAATATTGGTTTAATGAAGGAAATCAGTTTTACAACATAAATGTATCAAACTGTTGGAAAAGGGAAACACTTTTTAGCTTATTCAGACCCCCCCCATCTACATCAAAAAGGTTTAACAAATTCTGAAGGCAAAAAATTTCATTCAAAATGAAACCAGAAAAATAATTAACTTAGTTAACTTTTTTGATAGGCCAAGAGCTCTGACCTCACACGCCAATATTAGTAAATGTCAGAACATTAGAAAAAGGGAAAGGTCATAGAAAACTAAAAGCCTAAAAGACAATAAACCAGGCTTATGCATGTGTCAAATTGTCATTGTGATGCCATAATCATCAAAATCCCCCATTATGATTAAATATTCCTTCTTTAAAGAATTATAATCATAGAGTTACATATTATTCAAAGCTTTGTATCTGTTGTGAAAATCCAAAAATATCTATACTGCTATGAGGTCTTTTCACCCTGCTTTCACTTAAAGCATAACAACTTCAATTTTTCAAAATGATGTTGAGGGTGGGTGGGTATAAACAGGTTTTAATAACGTAATACCTACTGGTTGCAACTGTACAGCTTACCTTTTCCAGGACAGATAGTCCACATCCATATAATGAAATTTCATTCTCCTATTGATGAACTCCAGAGAGTTCTAGAACGTTTTTGAATATAGAACATAGACCCATCATGTTCCTCTATGCCTTTGGCCCGCATGCAGTAGATAACTCTTTTCTTTAAGACAAGACCACTCATACATAACACATGCTTTTTTTATATAACTTTCTTATTTTCAGTCAAGTTGCCATTTTATACAGGAACTAAATTAAAAGTTTTTTCCCCCAGGTCAATATGTCACAATTCCATGGAATTAAACTAAGTAACAGAAAAGAGCAAAAAGCAACAAGTTTTGTAACATTCAAAAAATAATTTATTTCCCTAGAATATCAAGTGGAAATTTAAAAAGAACTTACAGTATTGTGAATCAAATATCAAATAATCCTACAACTTTTATCACAAGTCCAAATGTATGAAGTTCCAACTGAATTCCAAATAAGCTCCAATATTGAGTGTGTTGATGTGCCTGCAGTCTTGAATGTGGTAATGTGCTAATGGCCTAGATTGTGATAATGTGCTAAGAGTCTTTTGATGTATCAAGTCAATATAATCCAAAATGTTCTTGTCTGAATTCAATATAATTCCAAATTAATGTTCCAGTTCAAGGATATTATTAATGAGCACTTGGTATTTCAAGTGAATATTCTGAATAAATAATTCCACTCAAATGAAAATCTGAACACAGCAATAAGACTGATTCTGTTTCAAGATGTTAAGACAAGTATGAGTAATTTCTCAAGCAAACTATATAAAAAGCAAAGACAAAAATAGAACCAGGATGAGGGTCAAAAGTTCATTTCTAGAACATTCTAAGTTGTCAACAAGATAAGGTCTATTACTAAATTTATCATAAAGAACATGGCAAATATCAGATAGACCAGTTTATTCCATGGGGAAATTCCAATGTCCTATATTTGGATTAAGATAAACATGTTTACCTCCATTGATAATGATCCTAATATTTAATCTATACTCAAAGAAATATTAGCTATGTATTATATTGCTTGCAAAATCAGTGTCTTCAATCATCTAATAACAGTGTTCCTATTTATTTACAGTCACAATTCCAATGCAGGCAGCCTGGTAACATTCCCCACCTGGGATACATGTCTAACAAAAAGTATAAAAATTACCAAACCAAATAAGAAATTACTCAAAAGAAGTTTCCAATACATGGCAATTTTGCTGGAATAGTATTCCAGTTGAGATCTGAGATGTCCACTCTTTTTTTCTTCCAAAATCAAATATATCCAGTGGCTTCAGAGATGAAGTTAAAATAATTGTTTTAACAAATGCTACTGGGTAAACAAACTCTTTCTGAGGAGAATAGACAGCCTACATATACAAAATAAACACTATAGACAAAATCTAAGAAAAAGTATGCACTCCTGCATATCAGAATCACTAGAGGGGAATTTACAACAGACATAAATACAAAGAGTTGTGTAACAATAATAATGAAGCAGGTAATTGTGACTATCACACATTGAGAACCAACATGAACAAATAATATATATATGACTCAAAATTACGATTTTTATTGCACTAACCTGCAGGATCACCATATGTTATTGATTCTGCCTAAATATCACTGATCCTGCTAAAATCAAAGAAAAGTAAGTTCAGATTCCAAATCTACATTTACTATTCATACAGATAAACTCAAAACAATAAAAACTATTCACAAGCAAGACTCACAAAAAGCTAAAGTTCATGTTCAAGTTTCTTCAAGGCAATTTTGTTCAAAGATGCCACAATTTGCTCTTCTTCTGAGGAACTAACTTTCTGTCTCGATTTCATGTATCCCTGAACTGCCATTATGTGTAGGGAGCTTGCACTGTGATTCAAGGAACATATCACACAACTTATGCCCATTAACAAATGAAGTATGCAGCACACTTTCATATTTCTCTTAACACCCTTCAGAAAATGCACATCACAGCCTTTCCTGGATTATAGTTAGGCCATTTACATTCATTTGTCTGAATTTCTGGTACTTTCATAGTCTTGATCATATGTGTGATCACATTCTCGTCATCATCTAATTTCTGCTGTTTTGGTGATGGCTGCACACCTTGCTAATTCTTCCAAATGTTTACAAATGTCATATGCAATGTAATGAATATTTATTAAAACACATTGTTTGGTATAATTCTGGATTATTCATTGAGTCATCAAATGTGACCTTTACTGATTGGTCAACACTAACAGGAGACCCTATAAATTTTTTTATCATCAGTAGATTAGTGCTTGGGGGGCAGTACACCAGGCTAGTTCCATGTGCACAAAAACTGTTTTGGCAAAACTCACACTAATTTACTTGATTAGTTGTTTAAAATCTATTCATTTGTGTTTGTACAGTTTCCATTGCAGGGTGTTGGAAGGCACTCGCTTAACACAATAAAAAGATGAAGTAACCACTAAAGCTAATGAACACTCATGACTAGTTCTTAAGTTTTTAATTTTTATGATACATGACTGTTGGCAATCTTCACTGCCCCAATGGATTAGTGACTGCTGTGTTTTACTGATCTGCCAGAAAAATCAGAAACTGCTGGATAGTGGACCAATAATTTCAAGACAGAAAGAAAAGAAAGTGAATATACTGAATATCTGGATATACTGTTGTATATGCATGCATGTGTGTGCATGTCTGTTTGTAATTAAATATGTTCCTCTGTATGAGGGCCTCAAGAAAGATTAGTTCTTCAGCTATTTGTGTCAGTCTCTCTAAATAAAGTCATTATAAATATGGTCACTGTGGCTGTCCAAGTGGAACCATATTCATTTAGGACCAACATCATTTCATAACAAGGTCAAAGAAGTCCCAAATTCTTGGCAATATTTGTCTCAACATGGCGTAAGATAAAATGCCAGTTTTCTGAACATACAATCTGATTCATATTCAAAATGTTCTGTTCTATTATAACACAAAGAGAATCCACACATTATGTCCAAAAATGCAGTTATTTTGTTTGTAGTCACCTTAAAATGCATAAACTTTGTCAATAAGAAATCCTACTGAAGAAGCCAATCTAGTAATCAAAACTTCTGTCCTGTGTATGAAGTTGTGTACAATGAAAAAAAAAATAATAAAAAAAAATGTTAGTATTAGCTTGTCCTACATGTACTATATAAGTAGATACCTAGTTAGCCTGAAGCAAGTTCACCCCTGTTGTGCCTTTGACCTTAAGGCTCAACTAACCATGTGAATCTCAAATGGAGAAAATGGTATCATGCACTATTATCGGTAGGTAGAGTTTAGTCTTGTGTAATATCATTGGCCTATTGTCAAAAATATAAAACACACAAACAAAATACCAGCATCCATACTGTACTACACTACAACTTTCATACTATACGTACACCATATGGATACTGGTATTTGGATTTTGTCTGCTTATTCTTCTTAACCCTTTGTCGTCAAAACGCAAATTTTGGGGGGGGGGGAATGAGCTAGTCCTACAATGTAAGACGTAGCACAAATATATCGGGTGATGTGTCTTACGTTGTAGAACTAGGAATGCACTGTCTACGATGGATTTGAAAAATGGTTATAACAACAAGAAATATAAACTGATTAATAAATTTTAAATCATAAGCAGTTAATTTCTGTTCACTTATCAAGTAAAATGCAATCGGACAATATGAAGCGAGCAGCTGTACAAACTGACAGATGCTTCCAACAACGGTTTGGCGGTGATGATGCTCATTGTGATAACGGTAACCTCTCGCAGCATATTGACCATAGTGTACAGAAGACATTTTCTTTCTCTCGGCTTTGTACGTCATATCTTAAAAATAAATGATTTGTGCTAAAGTTTCACTAAAGTAATCAGGAACATGCAAATAAATATTTAGGCTATTTTCGTTGACATGCAAATATCTTACCTAATAGAGGTGTGAAATTTTCCAGATGACGGCTATTTTCACAAGTCAAAATCTCCGCGTCATGTAAACAGAAAATGTTGATTGGTTAGTTGTTGCTGTCAGGTGAAGCTTGATTGGATAACCTAACGAGCCATACAGTATAGCCCAAAACATGGCGGAATACATGTAAGGATGTGACAGATGAAGTTTTTTTTGATTGCATATTGTAAACGAAAAGCGAAACATTGGGAAAGAAATAGATACATTTATTGTCGAACGTATCCGTACAAACTTAAGTTCCCGGTAGTTAAGTTTAATAAGAATAACATAAACTCTGTTGTACATCTCTCTCTCGCTTTCTCTCTCTCTCTCTCTCTCTCTCTCTCTCTCTCTTGTACATTGTAAGACGTCGACTCTGGCATTACATGCTGTCGGAAACGTAATAAAAACTGGCGGAGAACAGCTGTTTCATGTAATCTCTCCAATATATTGTAATGTTTGTACACTGACTTAGAATGGCACTGCATTTATTTGTTACCGTTACTGGTAATTAAAGCAATTGATATGTGTTTATGATAGTGCTTTATATGTATAAAGGTTTCCTGTTTATGTCCACTCAAACTCTGAGAAACTTATCATGCATTATATAGTAATATATGAATGGGCTGAATTTTTCAAAAGCCTATTCGATCAGATGCCCTGTACCTCAACTAAAAAAAAAGGCTGCCATGAGAACAAGTGTTCTTCAGCTTGTTTTTCTGACATTACTGGTGGCAGAGACCATTGGTGCTTGGCATGATTTGTGCTATAGTGTAAGTGTTTTGATCTTGTTGACTTTTGGAGCACTCGCTAGTAATTAATTTTATTTCAACAGACCTTTTTATGTGGACGGTAAGTAAAATCCCTCATCTGTTGAGCTATGGCATTAAATCCATCAGAATACTCACTTTTTAGTACTAATCTCTGTCAGAACAGAACAGAACACCTGTGTATCCATCAGTTATTGGCCTGAAATTTAAATTTGCTCATCCCAAGGTAAGATGCTGCCTTCCACACAAGCATCAGCAATTTAATTTCTGATGCTCCAACACAAATCGTGCTTCGTACAGTTGGTCTCAGCCACCAGTAATGTCAGAAAAAAAGAGGCAGAGAACAACTTGTTGGTCTAGGCTGCAATGTGCCTTATCTGTAAAGACTATTCGCATGGCTGTTGTTTACATAATTTATATTAAGCTATTTGTATGGCTGCTGGATAACTGATACGTGAAAGGCTATTCACACAATGCTGTGCAACAATTATGGGAATAACTAAAAACTTATGTTTAGCCTAATCCATGTGACAGTGGCGTGTTTAGTATGATGGACATTTAGTTTTGGTTTAAGTTTAAGAACTGAAATTACTGTAGTATCAGAAATTTTCTTCGTGTATCAATTTTCATGGTTTTCGTTGTTGCCCCGAACCATGCATTTAAAGACCCAATGAAAAATTAGCCATTATGATGAAGACACTCCCCCACATTTTCTTACTGTGTTTCATTCCTAGAGATTAACAAAGTTACTAGCATTTGATAAATCAATGTCATTACTGTAATCTTGTAATAAAATATTAGCTTTTACATGTGTATGTTCTATTTTAACCCTTTGAAAAAGATGTATAATGTATCTTTTATCGTTTTAATGCACACTGATCAGTGCCGTCTCGCCTCCGTTTGCATGGGTCTGAGCCTCGGGCTTGGCCAGTGAGAGTATGTGAGAAAGTGCTAGTAGCTTCCTGTGGGTTGTTGTTTCTTACAGGGTCTTTCTTGGTTACAGTACTGGCTACAATATATAGCCTATCTTATGCTGTGAAATGGCATTAAACCCCAAAACAACAACAATGGGATATTTTACATATTTAGTTCAGAAATATAAATATGGGGCATAATTTGTGTCTCTTGCTCATGGTCTGTCATTTTGGAATCACCTTTATATCCCTGCATCTTTGAGTGCTCGTCTTGACTATCCATCCTTTTGACTATCCATCCTCCTATCAATCCAAACTAGTTACAGATTTTTCTGAAATGCTGTGAAATTCGGTCCATATTATTCCTTTGATCGGTAAGTGCATATATCAACAAATCACAGTGCATCTGCAGTTTTGTTTTTAGATGTTGCACCGTTTTATTTACACCAGAATGAAGTGTGCAGTGTTAATTCTAGATATGGAAAGAATGGAGCTCATTGGATAATACCAGGTAAAAAAGTGGAGCTATTTAAAAAAATAAAAACCTGGTTGCAAATATCCTTGCATGTTTTTTGTTTATTCAATGAATTCAAACACATTATTATCACAGACAGTGGCATTGATCTTTTTTTTTATTTCTGTAATAAATATCTGTTGTTCAGGCCAGGGTTATCAGATGCAGCAATGATGGTTCAAAGTATAAGACTGGAAAAGTTGATATTTATTGCAGAAATCAATGAATATATTACCCAGATACCCATGACCATTATCAGTCTCACCCATTGCAAGTCTTCTATACTGGGATTTGAATTTCCTCATGCCAAATAATCATTCCCTGCTGCAATTTATTTTGGACATTTGAGACTACTTTGGAAATAAATACAGCAGTGCTTTTTTCTGATGATTTTATCTTTTATATTTTCAGCTTGTCAAAGTGAGCAGTCACTGGTCAGTTTGTCCTGGTGACCGGTTATATTGTACTGGTTGCCAGCTTTACACCAGTCATTACTTAGGGGCCTCATGGCATAGAGATAGTGATCAGATATCTCCCTCTCTAATCTCTACAATCAAAGCCTGTATTTCCTTTAAGCTTCACCTCAAGCTTTGCAGTCTCTTGCCAATTTTCCGCAAGCCGCTTTTCAGACGTCATGAACCATTTCTTCTTACCCTTAACCTTCAGGATCCTTTGCTTTTTCCTCTCAAGCCTAGCAATCCTTTGCTTGTTTTGATTGAGACTTTGCCTCCCCTGCACCAGGCATGCAGCAGTAAGCAGGCATTCTTGCAATTCTTACAATTCTGCTTAACCTCATGCATCATAGTGGTAGTTACATTTTGCTTCAATACATATACTCTCATGTAAATTTAGTAGGTCACTAACTTGGAAGTGTGAAGTTTTATACCCATGAGACCATATTTCGCTCAGTATAAAAAGCTCATGGTCTATGACCATTAGAACTGCCAGTTTGAACCATCCTCGTAAGAACAGGTTTCCTGCTGGTAGTTGTTTCTCTGAGCATCTTCCACAGACATACTGCTCCAGCCAAACTCCATTTTTATCTTCTACATCATCTCTGCCAATCAGGAAGTAATAAACACTTGGCTGAGCATCTAGTACACTACCCTCTGATGTTAGAAACCTGTGTATACATAACAATTAGTTGGCATGCTGATATTTTTCTTGTAAACATCCAGAATGTTCTTGGGCCATAAAGTTAGAACATTGTATGTGGATAAGCAGTGTGGAACATTACATGTGGATAGGCAGTGTTTTTACTTTCCTCTCTTAAACTAAATAAATGTGGCAAAATTTCATTCATTTTGTTATGCTTGTGTCAGAAGTTCCAACATGTGACGGTGAATACCGATAAAGGACGGGGACTAATCACTGAGTTAGGTCCTATTATTTCATTCATTATCCAAACATCTTTTGAAACAAAAATATTTGCCACTGCTTGTATAGTAAAATGTTATCAAGATGTGATAGCTAGTGATGAGGGTGGACAGCGAGACTTTTAAGGCCCCTGTGGATTTTGGCCCAGTCCAAGAGTATGGGGGAGGGGGAGGTTCTGGGCAAAGCTCTCATATTACATCCACTTAGGGCTTTTTGAGCTTATTAACATAAATGAATTTTGACCAGTCTTTGTAGTTAGTTGCATTCTAAGGCACTGGCTGATAGTCGGAACTCTAACCTTGATTTTAAGGTCAATGGTCTTATTTTTCTGTTACTGGTTTGCAAGCATGATAGCAGAAGCAAATATGAATGGATTTGTATCAATGAACTCATTTTATGGATACCACTTCAATAACTTTGTTTTCTTAAAAAAATATTTAAATATCAGGTTCATGGTCAAAGGCCATGATAAAATAATTTGTAATGCACATACATACAAGTTATGTATGAGAAAATAGTTTTGTTACCAAATTTGGTATGTTTAAACTTTGCAAGTATATCAGAACTGGTTTCAGTACTCATCAGTTCAAAGGAAGAAATGATCTTATCTTGGATTCCTGGAAATTGTTTTTGGCCAGTAGAGCATATCCCATTAAGGAACTCTTAAAGCATTTCCATTTGATTTGACCCTTCATTCATTCTTTTATTTTTAAATGTCTTGAATAACTTTATCAATAATTTATCATCTGTTACCTTTTATTTATTTATTTATTTATTTACTTATTTATATTTGTATTGGTTTAAGTTTTTTAAATTATTTTTTATGTTGTTTATACTGCAGATAAAGAAAGACTTATTGTATGAAGTACTCAGCTTAACCTGAAAATGCCTAGTGGTCAGACAGCTTTTAGGCAGGTGGATGAAAAACATGTCTCGGTGGAGGTGGAAGAAATGCTGTGGTCGCCTAAGTTTGACCTGGTGGCTCTTTCCAATGTTCAAGGGGAGGTAATCCATCAACACTCAGAATCCTTGATTCATTGTGTATTGGACTTTTTTCCATTCAATTTTCAATAGTAGAAGCTAAAAGAGACTTCAGTTCAGTCTGGTTTTGAGGAAATATAATTTCTTAAAATGTACTCTTGTTTGGAGTCATGAACTGGAAAGTTTCCTTTGTCATGGAAATTGCTTGTTATTACTTGTCCATTTCCAAGACTGATCATGATGCATATAAATTATGTGCAGAGAAGTAAAAAATTCGCCATAAGCTTTAGATGGCTTTAATTTTTCAAGAGTGTATCTTCCATTTAGGAAGGAAAATATTGCATATGTAGTTTGACTGAACCCCTTATTGTCTTTCCAGATAGCTACTGTTCTAATGCAGAATAAATATTTCTCCTGATTGCCTTTTTGGTCATCACCTAGCCATGTAGTAGATAGACTGTACCATACTTACCATATATAATAGGACACCATATTTGTTGGGATACCATAAATTAATTTTCAAAGTAATTTTTTGTGCACTGTATGTTCTGGGACACGTCATTTTTCGAGTTGTAACTTGTGGGTCACCGGTTAAATCATTAAAAAATTACAAATCAGAAAATGCACTCAAACTTAAATTTTATTTAAAAAAATATTAAAGTGTGTACCTGAGATAAAACACTTTACTCCAATGCAGCATCTTCTTGCATATTTGCCAATGCAGTTATTTTGTTTTACATAAAAAGTAATTTTTCTGTTCGAAAATATACAAAACTATTTTATTTTGGTGCCCCTAAACAAACATGCTTACAAAATTAGGCTATTCCTGAAGTCATAGCAAAGTAATGTCTATTTTATTTCAGTCCACCTGAAAATGCAAGCGTGTAAAAAAAAAAACAACTTCAGTCATAATGCATAAGAATCACTCATATTTCTAATTTCCTAAATAAAATTATCTAGTCTGAAAAGGAAAATAGATGATGTAGAAACACTGTCGTCCAGTCTGTTATCAATATGTGGGAAAATGTTTTGAGAGATGGGAAATTTAGTTGTATGTCACAAAAAATGCATTTACAATTTAGGTACTATATGTGTTTATGTAGGTCACAGGTTATTTGCTGTTCAGCTGATCAGTGGAACATACAGTGTTTTAGCTACAGTTCATTTCATTCTTAATTTCTAGGTATATTTTTGTTTCATTCTGAATTTCTAGATATATTTATTCCAAAAAGTATTGATTCTGTATTCTAATTTTTTCATTCCATTCGAAAGCTAACAGAAAATTATGCATTATTTGTAATTTATTGTTTTATGTGGTTTTAGTCTCAATAATTATCCTTTTCAGGTAGTCCTGCATCGGCTGTCATGGCAGAAAGTATGGGTTATGCCATCTCCATCAGAAAATGTCAAGGTCAAGGCCATGGCTTGGAGGTCAGATGGAAAAGGTATACAACATATTGATGATGATGAAGACTGCGTAAATTACTGCTGTTGTGGTTATACTATTTTCCATGGTGTTATCTGAACCACAATGTAATATGGCAGATTTAGTTATTTCTATGTCTGTCTGTCTCTCTGTCCAATTCAACCCAACTTTGTACACATGTCAAGCAAGCTGTGTAGAGATGCCTTTTGAATCTTAGAGTTTTCAGCATTCAATATCTTTTAATGCTACCATGGAAAAAAGTGTAGCATAATTAGAATATAAATTGAACCATATTTAGATGATTCTTAAAGTAGCCAAACTTTTGTAGGAATGCTTGAGAACAAGATGATCCCACCTCTGTGTGAGCGTGAGTGTGTATGTGTGTGTGTGCATGCATGTGTGTCACATGTGTTCTCTTATACCATCTGAGTTTACAAACCTTGGGATATGATTGGCAGATGTAGATTTATACCATTGGGTTTTCTTTCTTCAGGGAATGAAATTGCAGAATATGAGCTGTGGGCAGTGAGAAATAATTATATTTACAAATGTGGAATTGGTACAGATTTTTTCAGCTGTTATTTTTCTTTAACCCTTTAGGTGATGGAATCTGTTTTGTGTGCAGGCTATCAATATGCACATGACAAAGCCACATAATGCAGCGTTCTGTCAATAGAACACCTGTTACCTAAATGACTTGATGCAATTTTTCCAGCCTGTAAAATTTATAGCAGTATAGTATATGTTAAGTTCAACCTGATTTTTCCATTTTTAATAAATTATCAGAAATAAATATTGCATTCATTAGTATCAGAGCCTGTATCTGAGAGTGCTGAATGAAATTTGCAGCCAGAAATTTTGGAAAGTGGAGAATCCATCTAAGATACTTTAAATGACAGATTACAACTGTATCTTAAATAGTAACAACATAATGTAATATAATCTACTTACTTGTCTGTAGTTTCTTATAGGGAGTTTACCCCGAAGGTGGTGCTACAAAAACTAGCTCAAAATGGCTGAAGTTTACTGCCGCAGTAGAAACATACTTTTATGCAGATGGTGTACAGGCATCTAAATATGCTTGTATGCAGATCGAACCAAGGCATCCAAAAGTGCTTCCATTGGAATGGGGTAGAGGCATCCAAAAGTGCTTATATAATGTGGAGGGTTAATGTGTTCATGAGAATATGATTTCATTTGCTATGGCCAAAAATGATACAAGTACATTATTAAAACAACTTCAGTCTCCATCAGATAGCAAGCTTTCTGTTGATGAATTGAATTCCTTTATTGATAGCATTTTGTTAAGTAATATTCTAAATTAAGTCTAAGATCATTTGTGATTAGCATCTGCACAAGTTTAAATTGAGCTCAGTACAGGCAGAATTTGAAACATCTGTATTAGACAGATCTATTTAAAGAAGTAACTGTTGATGTTCTTCATCAACATATGCACTTGTTTCTTTGTCAAATACATTACATAATCACATTAATGTTAGGAATGACTTCTGCTCCCTCCCTTAGACTTGAAAAGTGGCTCTGTCTGTAGTTTGTGTAGACAAAGGGAAGTAACTGCCATATTACCTCCCTTAACTCGCTAGACGTGCTCCATATACTGGATATCATCAGTTTTTAACTTTAGTTGCAGTTTGTCAACAGGTTCAGAGAATCCATGGATTTCTATTTTTTCTGTTGGCCATCCAGTAGTCTTTTTGGTGCTTCACTAAGTCAAGCAATCACACTACTGTGTAACCCCACTATAACATGATGGTTGGGGTCCATAACATATCGTTGTGCTATAACCAACCAAGTCATCTGTACAATTTGATGCATGAACCAACGAAAGGGATAGGGCGGGAGGGTTAATAAAAGTAGGTGCAAAACTATGTGCATCATTGGCAAAATTATCTTAAATCAATGCATATTTAATGAGAAATTCATGTATTTAAAATATAGAGATTGCTGGAATTTTTCTGCTGCGAATCAGAATGCTTTGTTGTTTATTTAAAAGCTTATTGATTTTCATATGTGCTTCCATCCATATATGGTTGACTTGTGAATACCTAAATCTCAGGCTAATTGTGATTGTTTAACCCTGGACATATCCTTATATCCTTTAAAGAGCTTCAAGCTTCTCTTTAACAGTAAAAGCTTTACATTTTCATATATTCATGGTAAATACCCACTAATCAACAGTCTGATATCTATTTGTTTGAAGACTACAGCAGGAATAATTATTAATCAACAAAGGGGTCATGGATGACATTATTCACTGGTCCACTGATTGCATGGCAATTGTCAAACAATGCTGACAATGCAAATTTGGTATGCAACTTTGTGTTGAATGTGGGAGGTCGTGAGTTTGATCGCCGGCCGAGTCATACCAAAGACTTACAAAAATGGTATTAACAGCTGCCTCGCTTGGTGCTCAGCATTAAGAGGTTAGTGTTAGGACTGGTCGGCCTGGTGTCAGGATAATGTGACTGTGTGGGACATCATGCTACATGTCTGTGGCATGATGCCCCAATGCTAGACATCACTATAAACTGTCGCACTGCAGACATCATAGCGATATGACTAAAAAATTGTTAAAGCTACATTAAAAATCCAAATCACACACACACACACACTTTGTGTTGATGAGATTTTGAGTGAATTCATCTTCCTCCATTCAGTGACATCATTTACAATTATTCCCCGATGTCAGTCCTCATGTCTTTGGGTTTAGCAGCATTACTTTTACAAGGATTGTTGAATTCCAACAGATTTGGCCTGTGATTGTATCCCTGTTACCTTGTACAGTTGGATTTCCAGCATTCCAAATGATCATTTAGAAGAGATTGGTCTCAGTCCAGGAAGGTTATAGCCCCTAATTTCCCATTCTCCTTACTTCGTTTCCCAACAAAGTTCCTGTGTTTAAGGTCTGCTAAGCCATAACGAGCAGGATCCTTTTTAGACCCCTTGCTAACAGGTCTAGTGGGACCAAAGTTTTACAAGATTCAAGTGTTGTAATTTTCTCTAAAACATTTACATTTCAGTGTTAGCAGTTGGCTACAGTACAGGACATGTTAATTTGTGTTACATTGAGAATGCTGAAATTCTGCACACATTTGAAGTTAAAGGGGAAATAACATGCATGAAGTGGATAGCAGAAATGAATCCAGAGAACATGAACAGTACATCGTATCCTGAAGACAGCACTGAAACATATCTTGCACATCTTCAGCCACTGAACAAAAGGTTTCTTCATTATTTTTTGTGTCTTTGATATTTAAAAAAATATATATGTACTCAAAACAGTAAACATTCCTTTGTCAAATATATATGTAAGAAATAAGTAAAACTGTATCCACTGCTTTCCATGGACACTTCTTTGCTGATGATGTCAAAAGGAAACATAATGTATGATGTTAAATTGTTAGGCATATTCTCATACTTTGAATGCCACTGTATAATAAGTAAATTATTCACTGTTGAAAGAAAACTGGTACTAAAAGTATCAGTTCTATTACTTTAGTACAGTAGAACCTGTCTTGCAAGATCATGACTTTTGGCATAAAATTATGGTCTCTTAAGACAGGTTCTCTCTCATAACAGGTCATGATAATATATGCTCAGTAAATTTGTGCATTGAGAATATGGTCTCAAGACAGGTGGTCTCACATAGCAGTGGTCATTCAAGACAGGTTTTACAGTGTAGTGAACAGATAAATTATTGTCTGTCTTAAATGTCTCGTACTAATGGTAAACTACTGCTCTCTGCTTAGGTTTCATTCATGGAAAAATGGAAATATGTGTTGCACATATTTATATGTCCACCATAAGGTACATCATATTGTGTCATGTCTATCTGTTTGTTTGTTACCAGTTTTGGCTTCTGCACAATAACTATAGATGTCCACCAATCGGCAGTTAACTTTGTGCATGGCTTTCACTTGGGGTAAAGGAGGAACCCTATTGATACAAGGTTCAAAAGCTTGGTCACTGAAAGAAGGAAAATTGTTTCTGCACAGAAATTTGAATTATGTACCTGGAGTAAGGAAGAAGTTTATAGATTTTGGTTTAAAAGTGAAACATCAAGGTCACAAATTTAAGGGGAAAGAAAGGTTTTTCTTGCACAATTTGCAATAGTTTGGCATTACATACCTAGACCAACCCTTATGTGCACTGCATGTAAAGTTTGTGTAGGGGTTGCACTTGTGGCATGGGAGAGGCCTATTGGTTTTGGGGTCAAAAAATCATTGTTAAGGTCATTGTGACTGAAAGAAAAATTTGTTTTGCAGAATAATTCTGTTCTAGAGAAGTTCTTTAATCAAAGATTATGGATGGCTTGTATTTTATGCAATAAAGAAATCTTTAGAGTTTGGGGTCTGAAGGTCAGAGGTCATAGCAAGCCATATGAAAACAAAATTAATGGTTTCTGCACAATAAGTTTATTTCATGATCACACACCTTGACCAAAGGTCGATAGCATTGAGACCTGTTGGTCAGTAATTTCATGATCACACACCTTGACCAAAGGTCAAGGTCACTGAGACCTGTTGGTCAGTAATCTCCAGGGTCAGCCATACCCAACTAGTGCGTCATAGAGGACTAATAAAATCTATGGTGAGGTTTGCAATGAAACAAGGAAATCCCAGTCAAGGGGTTACACTATTTATCTCCCCATGAGACTTTGCCACAAGTGGGATTTCCTTGTCTCAGTTCAAACCCCAATGTAGATTATGTTTCTCGTCCAATATTTACCTTTAAAGTTAAAAGAACTCTTCATTTAGCACATTCAGCATATACTCTCTACATCACTCACTATTATTTCTTCATATTTATCTGTAGGTCATAATGTTTTATGAAAATCTGAATGATCATCTCAGTATAATCCAGCTATGTTTATCACTTACACATCCTCACCCACAAACAGGTACAACATGACAGTTATAATTGTTACTTATTTGAAGTATTGCACAAACAAGTGTAAAGCCATGTACAAATGTTGTTTACTTAAGGCGCATTAATACAAATATGTTATCGAGGGCTGTGGTGGGACCTGTCCATCCGAAGTGCACAATTTTTATGCATGACAAAATAACAACATAAAACATTTGATAATATTGAGGTATTATCACATTAAATAGATGGATGTTATTTGAAATTAACAATAAATAATTCAGATTTATTACAAGGAAATTGTTTCATTTTGGTCAGTTCTAATTTAGAAAAGTTCTGTAGTAAATAATGAAATGATACAAGGAACACAGCTCTAGGCCATAACAAAGAGTGAAATGTAGCATGAGTGACCATGCATTGGGTTATTCATGGGTAATTAGAG
>JAECUM010005617.1:0-117285 GCA_016617855.1 Megalonaias nervosa
TATATATATATATATATATTTGCAGTATGATTTCCAGGGGGTCACGTGACCCCACCCCCCCTTGACCCATGCTGCGGACGCCCATGTAAATCATAGCGTTCGTCATTCGCACCATTCAACATTGAATATACAAAAATATCCTTTAACCACATGGACAAGATGATGAAGTTGCAAGAAGTGGTCGACGATCTGGGAATGGTGGAAGAGATGTTGGTTAGATTGGATGATGGTTGTTATAGCCCCCACCGAGTAAAGATGGAGATCAATAATTTAAAAAATGCCAAGGAAAGACTAAGAGACATGATCAAGGAGGATAAAGAGAAAAAGGAGGACAAAGAGGAGAAAGAACAGATGAGAAGATGGAATGATAAGATTGAAAAGAAGAAGAAAACGAACAGAGGAAACAAGAGGAGGAAAAGGAAACGGAGGAGGAGAAAGAAGAGAAAAAGAAGAAGAAGACGAAAAACGTGATGGAGAAGATGAAAAGTTGGTGGAGGAGAAGAAGAGAGGAGAGAAAATATAAGAAAGTTAAAAGGCTCTTTTCAGGGTCACTTCATTGCCTGGAAAAGATGCCTATTCTCTCTTGCCTAAAAAAATGTTTAGTGGATGTTTTGTGAAATAGATTTATGTTCGTAAATCTATGTATGTCTATGTCTCTAACCCTGTCTCTAACCACGTCCCTATATCTATGTTTATATTTGTCCCTAGAGTAGCGCTTGTATTCAGGTCAGCTCCTTGCCACACTGTTCCGCTCGATTGCGGTCAGCCATTTGTAAAATTGTTGCCAGTGTCCAGTACCGTGACGTCACTCCTGTTCAATTCCTATTGTCCCCAGACAGACCCAGTACATTGCCGCTATTTATTCCCTATGTCAAATCCCCTTGTCCTTAGATAGGCCCAATATTTTGTCGCTATATATTCCCTATGTTAAATTCCCCATGTTAAATTTCCATGGTCCCCAGATTGCCGGGACCCTTTCTTAACATGGAAGTCCCATTGTCCCTAGGGTGCCCCCCCCCCCCCAGTGTCTTGTGGTTCAATATCATATAGGTACCACTGTGAAGCAGCCACGTTGCGAGCTTTAACACATCATTGTCTGATGAATCGGGGCACGGTGTCATAATAAAATATAAAGAGAGAACAATCTTCATCATTGCCTCGGAGGTGCCAGCGCGCTGCAACGTTGATGTGACTTTCGGACGCATCTTCGAGACAAGTTTTGTAGCGTCGTTATCTGGAATGATTGCTTGGTATCCTTCGACATCACCATGGCGTTTATGTAATTCAAAGTCTGGGTCTTGAGTCATTTGACACGCATACGCGCCAGCTTCAGTGGCAATAGTGACTGCGATATGACCACTGTTTTTGTTTTAGGTTGGGGTTTGTTGGCAGGGAGGGGGGTTTACTCATCGGCAACTATGCGTGCAATTCCAGCTCGCCTAGTCCACTGTGCCGCCATTAAATGAAGCTGTTATACAGTCGAGCTTGACTCATCTATGGGTCCCAATAGCACCATTATGGCGGGGTTCTTTTTTACGCCCTTTGGTATCTTTATTCCAGGCCCTCACGTGGATGGCCTATATTGACTCACGGTAGACATTTCGGTACATAAGGGAAAATAATTGTCTAATTGCTTATTTGCTGATAAACTTTTTATCAACAATTGTTTTGATCCTTTGCTACATTGTCGTCTTTTTACTTTACAACTTTGTCGGCTTTTTCTGTGACAGGTCCGTTGGCAAGTCATCACCGCCACTCATTATAATATTCAGCGACAGATCCACATGGTAGGCAAAGCTGATTACGCAACTTTAATCGGAGTACCCGCTCCAAAATGTAACGCGTTTCATTGAACTTCTCATACATGGAAAGTTTAGTCTCTAATTAAAGTTTTTATTCTTCCGTCCTGTTGTCTGTGTTGCCTTTCTATTATTTCCTCTCTTGCCTGCTTTAGTAGAATAGTACGCGATAGTACGCGATTTTACAGCCATGATACGTACGAGACTTTTTATGGATGGTAATATATAGTGTTACCTCATGCTCTATTGAATAAACAGGCTCATCTTCGCAAAGCCAACCGAATATGTGAGGTACTTTGTTTGATAAATATCTCTTCAAAAAGTCATTAGGCCAAATAAATTTTTCCTTATGATCCGTCTCTAAATGTCACACCAATTCGTATACTACCATTCCTTGTTTGTATCCAAAATGGTAAACTACTTGTCACGCTTACAATCATGTATGTCAGCAATAGTCTCTGGTTCTATGTCTTCGAGCAAACAATAGTACTCATCGCGGATGGCTATATGTCTTTCTTCTGTGGAATTTTTCATACTTTTTCTCTAAGTAATACTATTAATTCTTTATTTGTGGCGATCCTCGCTACATTCGCAATCACTGGTGATGTATTGGATGCACACAGTACCTTCAACTGATGACTCCGTTAATATCTGCGACTTAAATTTTTCTTGCCCAATATCATATAATGACTTTTCAGGCTTCTTATTTTACGCTTCATCAAGTTGACGTCGTTATTGTTCCAATACGATCCCTAACTCAATGAATTTATCCAGCAGCTCTGGATAGGTATTTGAAAAATCATACATCTTTTGGGCGTTTATGACAACTCTGTATTACGCATTTAGGCGGAATATTGATTTGTTCTATTTGTGATGTTACAAATATGTCAGTGCTCGGGCAATATAATTCCCGCACTAGCTATGCATATAAATCCCTTCTAAATGCTACATGCGGTAATCGATTAAATCAACACAATAATATATACCACGGTAATTCACTGATATAATATATTCTCAAGACAATGTAAACAATCCCCGCCAAGGATATTATATACAACATAGTTCTCGATCAATAATAGCATTTGCTGCAGCAATGTTTAGGTCTACTTCTCTGATACAATATATTCTCGCGCAAAGGAATTATAGGTTACTGCATTTGTATGGGAAAATATGAATGAGTTTTTCGGATGGTTATACTGCACGACCTTGGGAGTGCAGTATATCCATCCGACAAAACGAGTTCATATTTTCCCATACAAAAGCAGTAACCTTTTTATTATATGCTCATTTTCTTATTCTTCCCAATGCTTAAATATGTAAACAAAAATACTCTACAATAAACAAAGTAACCGAATGTATGCCGTTTTCCAAACTAAATATACAAGCGTAGCTGCATCATTACACAACATTATTAATGCGCACGTAACTCCGCCCAGACAAATTTGAAGTTGGTCGCGCGCTAGACGTAAGTTTTGAAAGAAAATGGCGTTTGGTCTACTTAAAATTGAAATCTGGAGTAATATTGTTAATGAATACGCATTGCAACAACTTTTCCATTTGATCTGGAATGAATACGTTTTGGTATTTTTGTCGATTCGACGCAGTTTTGTGATTATGGTCTGGATTTATCTACATGAAGTAACTTACATCGGATTCCAGCAGCGTCTGCCAATTTAATCGTATTGAAGTGTGTTGACATCGGCATGCGTGTTTCTGTTCTGTCATTGAATGATTCAGATCATAATGTGGGAAATTATGAAGCCTTTCAAATGCAATTATCGAAAAGACGCTGTGGAATTTAATGTTTATTTCATTTTGAGTGCAGTAAGGAGGATGTAACTGCACTTGGAATAAACTCGAAATTACAGTACAATTTCGAAATGTGTAATCAACCTTGAGAACCCATGACATGGCTCATGTAATTCGGATTTGCAGAACTACGAAAGTATATTTTGAGGAAATTCAGGATGTAAAATTGTAAGTATATTTTTGCCATTTTTATTGCCAGCTAAAGAAGACAGTTTATGTCTTATAACTTGCGTGTTATTGTGAGGACCCTGTCTGGCGTCTATAGCTGGCCTAAATCTGAAACATTGTATCAAAAAAGTTAACGCGGAATGTGCCAAAGCTGCTGCTATGTGGCAGTCTATGAAACATTTGCTGGTATGTGGCAGTCCATGAAATATCTGCTTTAGTTCATTCATAAAAAAAATTGTTTACTTTAAAAAATAGAATTGTTTGTTTATAATAGAAAGTAGTTCCTTTATTCACGTGCTTTAAGTATGAATTGAGCGCGAGGAGTGCAGTATCGCATAATATTGCACGATTCTGACAATGTAAAGTTAACGGAGAAAAAAATGAGCATATAATAATATGTTATATGCAGTATAGCCGCGATCAATAATATGATTCCAGCAGTGTGTTGATCTGACTACACTCGCGTGTGACGCGAAGGGAATGTCATGGAGTACAGAATACTTGAAGCCACATCTGGAAACAAAATCTAAAAACCCAGTATCATACTACTAATACGACAAAACATTACATTTTATGACCTCTTTAGCAACCATTTGGCTCCAAATGTCTGTTTTGTTGTGTTTTTTTTGGGGGGGGGGGCATTCTGTTAAATTTATTTATTTATTTATTTATTTTTAACACGCCCTCAAGATGACTCTTCAGCTTTCTTCTTTATTCCCTATTATTTGGGGTGGATAGAACGGGGTGGGGGTAGGAGATAAGGAATAAAAAAGAACAATTTGGCATTTAATCCCTCTCTCTAACAAAGAATGAGCAACTTGGACAGAAAGAAATAAAATAATGTATAAAGGATAGGAGAAACAAACAAAAATGTGAGATTGAAGAGGATTTTTTAAAATTAAAACGGTAACATAAAATGTGGCATAGCATTTAATTGTTTAGTTATGTATTTAAATACAATGATTGTTGGCCAGTTTAAAACTTGTCGCGTGCATCACAAGTGAGGGGGTTGTACCAGACAGTGCAAAGGTTTTTTATACGTAGCCAATGAAACTTAGTTTTACATGTTGAATTTTACCGAGTTACAATCGAGTCCACGAAACGCTTATTATATTTTGTATCAATAAATAGGCATATTGTTGATGCAGATTGTTTTCATCTGCTAAATGGGGAAGATCAATCGCTGAGAGCAACATATTTTCTAAATTTTACATTTGTGGCACATTCAGACATGGAGATTAACCCTGAAAAGAAATTTGCAAAAGTTCCACCTCTATAAACTGGAGAGGTATATTATGTAGCGTACAAAAGCTATTGGAATAAATCAGTCATTTTTGACTGACATTGAATGATGGATGTTAAAGTAGTTGCGTCGTAGATCGAATGGTTAGTTTTCTGTTACAGTGCTTATCGCATTACCACTGCTTAGATGTACGAATACATGCGAATATCCCGACACTTACAAGAACAGAATATGCTTATTCAGAGCAATGTAGTTTTAAAACAAGACTTCTCGCTTTGGTCAGAAATTCGCATGTAGTAGGGAAACTGCGTGTAAAGGTAATTGTGCTTACAAACAAAAATTACGTCACAGCACCCATGCTGTGTAACTAAACCGATTATGATAAACAAGAAAGAAGAGTTTATAATGGCAGTGATAAATAATACTCCGAAACTGTACAGTTGCCGAACATGTTCAGCCTTTTAATCATTTAAAAGGAATTTTTATCAATATTTGTGTCAGAGCAACACTACATACCTGCCAATCTCCCGGGCAGTGATGGGTGGCTTTTCAGACTCGGAAAGTGTATTTTGATATCCCATGTGGTGGTGGTGGGTCAGTGCATGTAACCTAAACAAAGCGATGTAGCACAATTGAGAATAATCAATCTACTTGTATAAGGTTGTAAAAAAAATTACTGGAAATTCAAATTTGAATACAGGTGAATAATGTTTTCTTTGAAGTATTAAATACATTCAGAAATAAAAAATAGCAGGGTAGTCTTAGCATTGTAAAATATAATAACTACAGATGTGTGCACATAGCATATAACTCAAAGCACAAAAACATTAAATAAAAAGTACACCAACTTTTTGTCTTTAAAATCCACTGGAGAGTGGGATAACTCATAGATTCAGTCTTTGCTGCATCCAGTAGTTCAGTAGGGTTTTGAGGTAATGCAAGTGTCATTTATGTAGTCGTTGGAGACTTGATGAACTTCCCAAAACACAGGGTACCCATGTGGGTTTGGAATTATGGAAAAGGTCTAAAAATTTGAAAATTGCTTTTCCAGGTCTTGAAAATGTCTGGAAAAATTTAAAGACGACATTAAAAGTCTTAAATTTTCATTATTACAGAAGTTGGTGTTGTGACTGCACTGTTGCATTTGGGAGAAGTTTTAGTATACATACAGATAAATTCGTGTAGTTTAGATTATACTTTTTCATCTCTTTACATTTGCAGTTTACTTGCAATGTTTAAGTATTATAACCTCATTAAGTCAGTAAACTTGTCCAGTTGTTAAGTCTGGAAATTTATAGAAAATTATCACTCTGCACCTGCATAGCTGTGACAGTGTGTCGTACATTCAGTTCTGAAAAGTGATCTGCAGCTGCAAACAGCAGATTGTGCCCTGTAATGAAATTTCAGAAAATTACTTCAGCTTTTGTGAAGTGGTGCTCCATCGACCATTAGTTCTAGAATTTAGCTTTGCTCACCTTGCAGATGGCTCATCCTTCCGCTGAAGCACAACACCATTTATTGTAAAAACAAATGACACATGAAGTCTAACCCAGCTGCTGAATAATTATGTTTTGCAGTTTATATATGGAGTAAAATCAGACTTCAAAGAAGTATTGCTGCTGCTGATAGTGATAAGTTTACCAATAATATTTTGTAGAGATGGCTTAAACATTCTCATTCAGGACCATCATGTCTAATAACTTTTGTTTTTTTTTCAACATGCATTTCTTTCATTTACATAACTTCATACAAATTGGGTTGTTTAACTTGTTCCTTTATGCAAATTGACCTCATTGGCTCTCCCATGACACACCCCAACTATTGTGTGAGCCATTTATGCAAACTGAAAAATGGTAGTAACAAAGTTGTATATCTCTGACCACCTTACCCAGGGGTCATGCTACCAGGCGAAGTGGGCGAAAAAGTCACCTGAGAAATGTAATCTTCGCCTTCTTCTGTTAGGAAAGCGAAAACGACTTCGCCCTCATGATTTTTCAGACGTAAAATGGCTGTAGCTTATGACTTTTGAGATGCCCCCCTCACTGTAGCCAAAGTCCTGGTATTGTCGTAACCCAAGGCGAAATGTATTTACGTGGTGTTGATACCAATCAGCTTATGTCGACAAAGAAATTCTTGCACATTTACATGCAAATTTTAATAGCTAACTGACCATTAACCCTTTCCGGAGCAAGATATCACTGCTTGATTTCATGAAGTTGGGCCTACTGTACTATGAATCATAGTATGATGAAAATATACCAAATTCTGTTTTGAAATTTAAACATCAAAATATGATCGGTGAAGACCGTTTTCTAATTTATTTCTTTTTTATAAATGGAGATTTCAAGGGCTGTATCTGCGTATTTTTTCTTTATAAAATCAGTTTGAACTCGTAAATGAACTTCTAATGGCGGACATCGCTGTGCATATGATATACCACTTCATTAAACTGTCTGTATTCGTAAATAATTGGGCAAATAGATTCAGAAAAATATATAATATAATGAAAACAAAGTTTAAATATTATGTTATAGGAGATTTAGCCTAAATATTTAATAATGTAGGTCAGAAACATGTGACAATCTCTGTTGTGGAATTCGCAATAATGCTGCAAGGTCAAGGTTGTTCTCTGACATACCGTAATTAATTTTTGTGAAAATACGAAAAAATATATATAATAGTGAAGCAAATGCTAGTTAACCAATGCATATCGTTATTACCAGTAGGCAGACAAATAAGATAACCATAAATATACAGTCCTATTAATGAATTTTTGTAATGAAGCGAGAAAGTGAGTAGTTATATTAAGAAAAACCCTCTTTCTAAAAATAGATGCACTCGCATGGTGCATTCTAGAATGTTTCGGTTGGGGGAAAAAAGGGTCCAGTTTAGTTATATATCAACTTCAGTGCTTCATTGTGTTGTTTATGAATAGTTACAGTAATGTTTTATCAGGAACAATGAAATCAGGACGAATAGTATGACTTGAAATAGTCCGATAAATCATCCCCCCAAATCTGTGTTGATACTGATGGATGGGGGAAGGGCTGATTTATCAGCCTAGGTTTGAAGTTACTTGTGCATTTATTCCTATGTACATGTATTAGGGGTTGTTTCAAAGAATGCTAGATATCTTTTTGATTGGAATTTTACATAAAACTTGTAGAAAATAAAATAATTAAGTGGTAGTTTATTAGGCACTTTTACAAACTTGCAATTACAAGACTCTAATTTTGTTACTGCTGTCAGTTAAAATTAATTACAATGTATAGCTTCCGCTATGCTTTTTAAGTCATATGGCCAAAACACACTTATTTACTCAATCCAAACACACATATACAAGTATGAATAGAATGGGTATGAATAGAATAATTTTTATACACGTACAAAATGTGTTAATAATAAACATACAGTACATATTTTTCAACTTGAAAATAAGGCATTGCTTAAAACTGTTAAAAGCATACTGAAAAATAGAGCACATAATTAAAATAAGATAATGCAACTATCTATATATACATATATATATATATATATATATATATATATATATATATATATATATCGTGTTTCTTGCTTTGGTCTCACTTCTCCCTCTTTAGCTTACACTTCTCCCTCTTTAGCTCCCACTTCTCCCTATTCTGACCAAAAGGAGAAGTCACTTTTCCCTAAAATTTAAGTCTAGCTTGACCCCTGCTTACCCTTTAATTGACTCTACACGTGAATAAATTGCCCCGAGAATAGTTTTACATGAGTTCTAAGTGGGACTGTTTACTTTTTATACAGGCTACAGTTTTTTTCCTGTCTGAGAGTCTTGAAAATCATGTTTGTTTAAACACGATGGTATTGGGGTCTAGGGAGACGAATATCTTATTTGCAGGATGACATCTTGTATTATGGCAGGTATGCTGTTATTCATTATTTTGTACAAAGAACAGTAATTATCTCTGCAGTCTCTGCCTACCAATTACACATTCAAATGACCAGTAATGGATGACTTGTTTTTTTTTTTAGTTTTCCTATCCTGGTGCTTTTTTGTATTTTTATCAGAAACCATCATTCTGCTTTAGAAATGAATTTTACAGACCTTCTGTTTTAGTATTTTCTAATGTAATGGCCACTTTAAGAGATCCTTTCCATAATTGTAATAATTGTATTCTGAGAAATGATACAAAGATTTTTTTGGTTTCTGCCATAAAAGTGTTAGCATATCAGAAGAGTAACTTTCAGCTACAGGGTTTGTCCCAGGCAGTGGAGAAACTTAGAAAATATAGCTCCTGCATTTGCAACCAGAACACAGCCATGTGTATCAATTCATCCAACATAGACAAGATCCATTATCATGGTTTTGCTTTCACTTGGGACACATATTAACATGAGAAGAATAATCTGATATTTTTTTATTTATTTCATTTTGTGAATTTCTGAATGATTTCACATGTGTTTAGTTTTACTTCCTCAATAAACTGAATGCCAATATTGACTGTTATTGAATAGCTTGGATTTAATCAGGACACCCTCATTGCATATATGAAAGAACTTGGGAATGTCCTTAACATTTTGCTTGAAAATTTTGGTTTTTAAATTTGTTTTATTACTTTTTAATTAAATATGTCAATCTTACCTCTCTATTTCTGACTTAAAATGACATGAGCTGCAGCTGTAGGTTTTGTTAGCTATTTCAGGACATACTGCCATTTTCTATAGAAATGACACTTATTTTATGACATTGAATTCTCTACCATGTATTGATTTCAGATGCCTTAAAAATAGGCTAAAGTGAGTTACTTTCATTTTGAACTTCAGTAATTTAATTTCTTTCTGTTATCCACAAACAATAACTGTACATAAGGCCAAATAAAAAAATATGCCTTTTTGGATGCATTGAAAATAATGTAAGGATAGATTGGTTGGTACAAATATTTTGGGGGGTTTTTTGTTGCTATTTTTGGTCCGAACAGGTTTAAATGAAGCTTAAACTAGAAAAAGTATCATTTAACTTCAGATGTAGGTTTATCCCTTTGTTAATTTTATTTTTGTCTTTTTTTGGGGGGGGGGGCAGGGTCAGCAAATATAAATATTGTCGGTTGGCAACTAGAACCACACATATTTGACCTAATTACAATACATAATGACTTATTTGTGTATTTCAAGGCATGCATGGAGATATTACAGGGTGTTCCAGTGATTTCTCATTGACATTTTCACAGAGGAGGATTTCCTGCTCTTCCTTTAATGTAAGGGGTAGGATAGTTTTAAATGAGAATAGTATCAAAGAATAGACTGTACAGTATGCTGCATTAAGTGTGTCTGACAAATATCTTGTAATGAACAGACTGTACAGTATGCTGCAACAAGTGTCTGACATGTCTTGTAATGAATAGACTGTACAGTATGCTGCAACAAGTGTCTGACATGTCTTGTAATGAATAGACTACAGTATGCTGCAACAAGTGAGTCAGACAAAGGCCCTGTAATGAATAAACATAAAACTTACACTTGTCTGTATTTATTATTGTCACATTGTCAGCGATCATGCATTATAACAATAACACTATGTTGTATGCATTTGAACTGCACGTAATACAAGATACATTGCCAAAAATACATTGTACAGTCTCACCAAATGCAATTAATAAAATGCTTTCATCAACTAGAAAATCAAATAAAGTGTCTCATTTTTCAGTCACATAGTAAGGGCTAGATTTTGGTGTTTGATCTAGAAATCAAGTGCTTGTATAATCAGATTGAGCTGTTTAACATTAATGAAGGTTACAAGTTCAATAGGCTCTAGGCAAATTATACATGCTTGATTTTTCACATGATTGCCTTTTTTTTAATTGCTTTTTTGTTTTAAGGCTTGAGGGTATAATTGTTAAATTTAGCAGGGATTTGTGTAATCACCACAATATGATGAAAAGTAAATTATTATATTCTTTGCAGATGACCCTTCTGGATGGATGCTGGCCATGGATTGCACTGGGTTCAGGGCTTTTTCTCGCAACCTTTGGGAGTCATGGGTTCCTGATCATACTCTGTGTTCTGTGTTTTTTTGCAGGGTAAGCAAATTACAATCTACAGTGTTTAATTGGTCACAGCAGAAATCATCATTGGGTGTGATCAGTAGATGGCCATTATGGTCAATATATGGCTATTTAGATCAAACTCATATATTTGAATAATTGATTACCTGTTTAAGTTTTTATCACTTAAATATTGTCTCATGAGGATGCTCTTGTATGTGTTACACTTACTAATTGCAGGAGGTCTATTCTGCCAGGACAAGAAAACATTTATATCCTTCCTAGGGATACATGTATATGGTTTTCTCAAATGGCCATTACTACCATTTTTGCTGGTAATGCCATGTTTAAAAACTGCAAAAAAAATAGTTACATAGTACATGTTTCACAGGAGAATATAATACAGGAGAATATTGAGTCTCATGTAAATTACCAGAGAAGGTAGTTTTTTGTTGTTCTTGTTTTTTTAAATAGAAAAGGACAGTTGCTTTGAACCATGGTGGCAGTCAAATAAGTCCCTTGTCATGATGACACCATTGTATGTCATAATATTTTAAAGATCAGTATCAAAATCAGAGAACTGTAAAAGTCTACAATCCCTTTTAAACCCATTACATAACATCAGTTTATCCCAGCTATTCTAGTTTGCAGATTTCATCTTAAACCCCTTGCTTTACAGCTGCTTATCCCTTCCATTTCAGGTTGCAGGTTTGTATAAAAAAAAAAATGTTGTAAACCTACAAATGTAGGACCTTTTCCATCTCTCTGACCATGTCAGTGTTCCCATTTGCCTATTATAAAAGATAGTATGATTTGTCCCACTGCATATGTGGGCAGTTATGGGATGATGAAAACCCCATTTCAACATCTCACTCTCCAAATGGAGACCAGGAAGGAGTTCACAACAACAATGTCATCTCTATTTGGTGGACTAAAATGAGTTCCTGTAAGAACTGGTTGGGATAGGTCCTTCCTTCCCTTAGATTCCCCTGCTTCTTTCCACCTCTTGGATCATGTGGAGGAGAAGGAAGTATGGACTTTTGATAGGCCAGTTACTGTCTCCATCTCAACCCCCTCTCCACCAGTGCCCAAAAGCCTTTGAGGGCTGACAGGGTTCCCGCGGGTCATGGAATCCTGGAAAAATTTTGGAATTTAAAAAATAAATTTCAAGGGCCTTGAAAGTAATGGAATTTGTCAAAACCTTGCAAAGTTTCGGAAAAGTCATGGAATTTCTGACAATGGAGTTAAAGAAATTGATTACTTCAAATTTCATAGAGCACCGAGCACTGATTAAATAAAACACGATAAAATTACGATCGATAAATGGTTTCATTTCATATAACAAGAGTAAGTTCCCCTAACAGTAGATATCACGTGATTTCCGGTGTAGTTCGATTGGAAGATTCAAATGGTCAGCTGCGCCGCTTTGAATAATTACCACTTGACGATCTGTCAAAACGAAGTTAATTTCTTCCGAAAAAGTCAGTTATTTCTTCGATCTAACGTACAAGGTAAGTACTAATTTGGTTTCATTTATATTTCTCTCTTCATTTTGTATAACAAGAGTAAGTTCCCCTATCAGTAGATCTCACATGATTTCCGGTGTAGTTCGATAGGAAGATTAAAGCTGTTTGCCGCGCCGCTTTGAGTAATTACCACTTGACGATCTGTCAAAACAAAGTTAATTTCTTCCGAAAAAGTCTGTTATTTCTTAGATCTATTGTACAAGGTAAATACTAATTTGGTTTCGTTTATACGTTTATATTTCTCTCTTGTTTTTCTAGTCTGTTGTAACATCTCATGCAGCATAGTCAGTCATTCCTTTATTATGTCAGATGGTATGGTATGACATGATTATGATCGTTATTGTCGATTTGATATTCTTGTTTTGGGCTGTTACTTTAATTCTAGTTTCAGAATATTAAAATTGTAGTTTTCTTTCGGAAGCCGGTTTTAGATAACTTGCCAACCCTACTGAAAAAAATTCAGAGAATCATTTTAATATTAGACCCATCTCGGTCTCCCAGTTGAATTCTCCCTATTTTCCAAAATCCCCAATAAAAATAAATAAATGAATACTATAATAGATCGTGTATTAGAGAAAGAAAACTATTTGAATTCAGAATTCAAAAATCTGCAAGAAGGCTTCAGTCAAAATTCCAGTAATGTTGCAGTGTGGGAATTTTGACTTCCATTTTTCAAGAGGGTTGTCAGGTTAGGATGAAACATGTTTACTGCCAGTATAGTTTAACTTTAATCAAACATTTTTCTGTATCTGGTAAAACTTTGATGGCTTTTTTAGTGTTGCTGTTAATAGTATATTTAATGAAAAATAAAATTTAAAGTTAAAGAAAAGAATTGTCATTGTTTGAAATTGCATTTTAATTTTAAATCTCCAAGACTCTATGTAATATGATAATGAATAAATCTTAGAATGTAAGTCTGGTCAGGCATTAGGTGATGAAAATATATTACTTAATGAACACTGGGCTGTTAGAAAATTCAGAACACATAATAAAATACACTATCCCATGATGACAGTTAAGTCTTAAAATCTTTCATTTTATATTGCTTTAGGTTTAGCCCAACATGCCTGGTATGTGTACATTCAATAACAGTTGGCTGACTAACCCCAAACTATGAAAAATGGGTGGAGAAGAATGCTTCAGACCCAAGGACTGCTAAATGCAGAGCTTGAAGCAAAATTATAGATATTGCAAATATGGGAGAAGCTGTCCTCAAAAGTCATTCCACCAGCAAGAAGCATGTGCAGAATTGTAAAATAATGAAATCTGCTCAGAACAACACAATCTCTGGTTTTATTTCAAATTCAGCCTCACCATCACCTAAAGGTATGCCAAAGCTTGCCCCAACATTAACTTCATATACATCATCAAATGATGTATTATAGGCAGAAATTTTGTGGACACTAAGGACAGTGAATACCCACAGCTCCTTTAATTCCAATGAGGAAATTTCATGAGTCTTTTCACTGATGTTTCCGGACAGTGCAATTGCACACAAATTCACTTGCGGTGAGGACAAAACATGTTATATTGCTATTCATGGCCTAGCTCCATACTTTGCATCAACCTTAAAAGATAGCATACGCAAGTGTAATGGATATGTTTTGCAGTTTGATGAAAGTTTGAATAAACAATTGCACCAAAAGCAATGTGACATTCATGTCAGGTTTTGGGAACAGGGTGCAGAAAGAGTGCAAACAAGATTTTTGACATCAGAGTTTTTGGGACATGCCACAGCAAAAGATCTGTTTGGCAAGTTGTGTCCATTCATCCAAGATCTTGGCACCAGGAACCTCCTGCAAATTTCAATGGATGGACCTAATGTTAACTGGAAAATGTTTGACATTTGAATGCAGAGATTAATCGTTCACACCCTGGAAAGTCGTCGTTGCCAACAGGATCTTGCAGCCTACATATAATTCATAATGCATTCAGGGATAGTTGCACTGCCACAGAGTGGAATCTGGAGGAGACACTTAGCAACCTCTATTACTTCTTTAAAGATTCTCCAGCCAGAATAGAGGACTGTCAAAAGGCATCTGGTATCAAGGAGCTGCCACCAAAATTCTGTAAGCATAGGTGGCTTGAGAACATCACAGTTGTAGAGAAAGTCCTGTCCCTCCTTCCATATCTAGCAACATATATTGATTCACTTAAAAAGCATCCAAAATTAAAATTATTTGAGAGTCTCAAGGAAATGGTTAAGTCTCGTCTCTTCATTCCTCAAGCAGAGTTTTTCTTTTCAGTGGCTAGAGAGTTTGAGCCATTTTTACAGGAATTTCAAGGAGATGCTCCATTGCTGCCTTTCCTTGCAGAAGACATTTTCAAAATGATCAAGGGTCTTATGGAGCGATTTGTTGCTCAAGATCATCTGGACTCATCACAGAGGCATCAAAGCTCATTAAATTTGATTTAACAAATTGCAAATACCTTAAAGACCCTGCAAGGTTTGAAATTGGCTTTTTGACAAAGACTGTGATTGCTGACTTTAAAAAATCAGGGAAATTGACAGATAGTTACATTTTGGCTTTCCATCTTGATTGCAGGAAATTCCTCTAAGCTGCTGTCACAAAATTGCTGACAAAGTCACCAGTGACTTTTGCCCTTGTAAGAAATATGACATGCTTGAACCCAGAGAAGATGATGAAGGATGTAAAGACCAGCATTCAGTCATTCCACTCACTGGTCAAAATTCTAGTCAACAATGGAAGAATAGATCCAAACCAATGTGATGTCCTAGTTAAAAACTACAAAGTCTTTTTGGAAAACTGTTTGAAATCGGAAGACTCTGTGCAATTTGCTCAGTTCTCCAGACAGAAAGACCGCTTAGATTCGTTTTTTTCTTGTGGCCAGTTGCAAAACACCTTCAAACTCTGTCTCATGGCCAGGCAGATGTTGAACAAGGATTCTCCATTAACAAAGAAGCCATAAGAGATAACCAAAAGCAGCTGTCTCTCATTTCAAGAAGAATCATTATTAATAGTATTCGGAGCATAGGAGGCATTGAAAATGTAAATATTAGTAAAGAAATGTTAAGTTATGCTTCAAATGCTAGACACACATACAGACTATACTTGGATGAGGAGAAGAAAAAGAGGGAGGAGTGTGAGAGGAGCAGATAAAGAAAAGCAGATCTTGAGCTGGGTGACATGTTAAATAAAAGAATATGACATCCAGCTGTTGCTCAAATTGGCAGATGAAAATGCTGATCAAGCCGAAAAGGACAATAGCCTAAGCCTGCTAACTGCATCCAGTTCTCTCAGAAAGACTGCAAAAGTGAAACAAGAGACTCTGAAGGACCTTGAATAGAAGATAGAGCAGAAAAAGTTTGATTCTCACTAAATACAAGAAAGCAATGTGTTTTGTTAATATTGTAAATAGGATCACATACAAAGACTACATAGGATTGTTTCTTTTTTCTTTTGAATACAAAATACATTGAACATTGGATTATGACATGAAATACTACATAAAGTCAAGGTGTGCAAGCTCAGGTAAGTTTAAAATGTACATATTAAAGATATTTGTCGTGAACTTATTTGTTATTTTTCATTGATAGATGTCATTCTTTATATTCATTTTCTTGACAATGCAGGATAGTGTGGTCTTGAGTTTTGTGAAATGGCCCTGGAAAAGTTTTGGAAAAGTCATGGAATTTGTTTTTGTTAAATCTGGAGGAACCATGGGCTGAGGACAGAAGGGTTCTTTCTATTCTGGAGAGGCTGCCAGACAGCAAAAGGCATGGTCTTCCTCCCTCTTCTATGCTTTGCTTGCTGGTTTCCACTTCCAGTTACCCGCTTGGCCCCCCTCCCCACCCAAAGCGCAGATCAGATGCTTCCATGATGGAAATATTGGCTGGGACCTAGGGTTTTCTTCCAGTGATATCGCTGGAAACCTTGGACAATAGCTTCTCATGCCAATCCCTATTCAACTACCTCCTTCAGGGGACTGAAGGAGGAATTGTTTTCTGCAGCAACTCTTCAGTGCTGGCTGGAGTCTGGTTAAGATAATGTTCTCTTTGGAGCTTTTCCACTTGTGGAAATACCACCTTAAAGATTCATGCAGGACCACATGATCCTGTTAAGGGCTGTGACACTTGATATGGAGATTCTTTTCGGAGGTCTCATCTCCACCACAAGAATGCATGATTTGAGGGACCAGCAACACCTGTCCCAGGCTGCAACCCCGAGCCTGTCAAAACCAGTTGCATATCATACCCACCCAGATTGACCAATGTTATCTACCAATTTTTTTAAGCAGGGTCAACTTCAGCAGCCACACAAGAAGACCCAGTTCAAAACTCCCTCCCATGCATCTTTTGCTAGATGAGGCAATCATAGAGACCAAGGGAGGAAGTCTTTAGACTTTTCCCCCTTCCATAAGGAGGGAGGTAGTTAACATTATGGACTTTCACATTTTTCTACCTCATCTTCCTCTTCAAGGTGTTTCATAAGGTGCTTGACTAGCACTCTTTTCAGAGGCTTAGTTTGGCATCACAAACAATAAAGAACGGTTACCAGATGCATTTCTGGGAACATCCTCCCCTAGAATGGATTCTCATCATGTTTCACCAGTCCCAGCTGATTCATCAAGGGGAAAAGTGCACAATCTTCTATGGACTAGTGCAATCAAAAGGTCGGCAAACAACGAAAGTCAGTTTCTATTCCATGATCTTTTTGGTGTTGTAAAAGGGGCAGAAACTTAAAACTCATGACCAACCATTCTGCCTTGAACAAATTTCTTCTCAAAAAACACTAAAAACTGGAGACATTAGCTTTGGTCAGGGACACAGTAAGGCACTATGACTTCGCAGTCTCAATAAATCTGCATGATGCATACTTTCACATCCACATCTTCCTGACAGACAGGAAACACCTCTGTTCTGTCTTAACCAGGAGGTATTTCAATTTCAGGCTATTCATTAGTCACATTTTTAGCCCCAGATCCTTTACCAGAGTGATGGGGGTAATGGAGGCCCACTTGTGGTCTAATGGAGTCCCATCCGTGAGTATTTGGCCAACTCGTTGATGTAGAGCATCCTCAGAGATACTCTCCTGAAGGCCCTGCCCCACTGTTGGTTGACAGTTACCCATCTTGGTCTTATCTCCAACCTCTCAGGATGTATGTGGGAAAAAATTTCCTCACTAATCGAAAGAGGTTCATGATCACTCAGATTCTGACAGGGTCACACAGATTCTGTCTCTCATAGCAGGTCCTGTGGCCATTACTTCATTGTTGACTCACCTTTACCTCTGTGTCCTGGAAACTCAGAACTTGGCTGCGAGGACTGCCTGTTAGCTCAGATTTCCTGGGGTCCAGATTTTATCACCATCCAAGTTGGTGGCTAGATCAGAGCATAGTTCCTGATCAGGCTCCTGCTTCTCAGACCTGAACCCAATCCTTTCCTTACTCAGATGCATCAGATTTGGACAACACATTGATGCTTCAATACATCACATGGTAAAGAGGAACACATACTCCGCTTTGTATAAATCTGGAACCTTTCATAGTAGATTTTCAAAGTGATACTACAGTATAGCTCATTTCAGATCTTGTTATGAAAAATGTTTCATTTTGCAGAGAAAATGAAATCCTTGTCATTGTTCAAGATTTCTCACTAATGTCGGCTATAAATTTCTGTAAGTAATCATCCATTACTGTTATTTGATAAGATTCTTTTCATTCAAGTAGGCCATCTGTGGTTTATGGAATACAATCAACCCTAGCCTGTTCAGAAATATGCATTACTGTCCATTCAAGCAACCAAATTTTTGCAGTCTTATTTGGTTGTCAGTAAAATTGAAATCCATGTTGTCACCTGGTCAGTAGCCACTGTCCTTTCAGCCATCCAGATTGTCCACTTTGCCACCAATATCAGCGTTGGCTTAAAATTTTCTTCTAAAATCTATTCTGATTTTGATTTTCCCTAATATGATTTCTGTAAAATAGAATGTTCCTGAGTTACATGTTCAAGAATTGACCATGCAAATCTTTGGTTACGGTGTGACTTTATATAAGGTAAGTTTGGTAAAATATTGATTATTTACTTTCATTCAGAATGAAGGGGACTTGGCTTATAGTATATAATAATTGAGGTTTATGGTATTTCCCATCTGTTGATGGTGTATTTTAATAGTGTTTATTATGTTTTTCATTATTTAGATTAGATATATTTCTAGTGACTGCTTATGTTATTCCTTCATTTCATATTGGCGCCAAAATGTTAAATAAACTACTGCAAATGACATATTCCCATTGATACTATTATACAGTTTTCAAAAAATTTGCTAGGAAACTTAATTTGTGAAAACAAATATTCACAAAATGGTACTTATTATCTGTATTTATTGTTAGTTATTCATATAAAAAAAAATATATTGAAGCATTGAAACCTTAAATATTTAACAATTTTTTTTATTATTTTACAGGGCTCTTATAGTTACCTTCTATTATGGCCGAGAGCAGTCGCAAAATACTTTACAAGTGACACCTGAGCTCCCTACTTCTTCACCAGGAATCCAGCAGGTAGAAGAAAATATGGAATTAAGGTTGCATTGATCTCATTTGTGTATGTCAGTCGAGTTTTGTTAACGATTCATCCGAAGGAAAATTGTTTGCACATGCAACATGTGGTTGAGAACAGCACGTAATGTCACAGGTTCCACATCAGTTGGCATAAAAACTTTAGATGTTCAATTTATCCTATCTGTGCATCACATACTCACCTCAGTTTTCACTTGACACACCTCTTTTGATCCAACTGTATCTGCAAATGAAGTGCAGCACTAGACTGTCATAAAGAAATATGCAGCCTGTGGGATTTAATCACCACATAAATGAACAAGCTGTCTTGTTTACATTGTTAGTTGTCCATCAGAAGGGCAGTATGGTGTGGTTGTTATATGTGGAGCACCTTCAAAACACGTGCACGATAGTGCTTCATATGCATAACAGGTGTATACTTAGTGCACATAACAACAGAACTGGAAAATTTACTTAAAATACTTGAATATCTCCACTTATATATCACCTTTTCCCAATGCCAATGTTGGCAGTTTGAAGTAACTTTTTTGGCAGCTTGGTTTAAAATGCAAATGAGCTATAACATTGAAAAAAACTAACCACATATAGGCTTGACCTTTTAACTCTAGTATTTTATCATATTTAAATTTCCCATATTATCCTTAATTATACTATGCTGTCATCACTGGCTTTCACCTAAGTAGAAACCACTATCAAACTCATGAGTAAATGTTTGACTTCTTCTTATCTGTTGAGGCCTTGATTGTGGGAAAAAAACTTTCTTGACCGCCGCTTTGGTTTTCGAATTAAATATTTATTGCTGATTGCATGTTGAAATATATTTCTGGGATTTTGTGAAATTAATTTTGAGAAATTTTGTGATATCAGAGTTTGAAAATTTAAATTCTAGATGGATGGTATTATATTTCAGGTTTATTCTGATGTAGCCTGTAGGATTAAATTCTGGAGAATGTCAATAAAACTTCAGATGTAGCTTGCCTAAAATTCCTTGTTTGTAAGTTTGAAAGAAAATACCTGCAAAAGTAGTGTGCTTGATATCCATTTCTCTGTGCTGTGGATGAACAAATTTTGTGTTCAGTGTGTCATTAAAATTATACTGTATATCTTTGTAAGGGAAATAACTCTTTTGAATAAAGTTCTTATTATGGCAATGGAATAATCAATTATTAGTTGAGCACATGCAAGATTCTATTAAAAAAGGTGAGTACTGACATTTTGATCCATGGAAAACAGCTTATATATTTCACATGCATATAACCAGAGTTTCTGTTAACAGACATTCTGGTGCGTTTGCCTGCCCAACATCTTGTCCAGTACATCCAGCATTCAAGCACCTGATGGCCTATGGACTTTCCTTTTTTCCACTTGTATGTCCAGATAATCAATGCTTGTCATCCCAACCATTCCAAACTGCAGCTTATCTCTGTCATCAGAGCTACTTAATTGTGCCTATTAATTGGATTTCAATAGCCAGTAAAGAAAACAATCCTGACTCACATGCCATTTCCTATCTATTCACCAATAGTATGTAAACCTTGTGTGAACACTGATAAGGGAATAACTTAATCTGAAGTTTTAATCATTGATTTAGGCATGTCCTAGCAAATTATTTGTAAACTTGACTTGATGCCCAGCCAGCATATCTACAGCAAATAGTAGTTAATAGAATCACTGCCACTATCTTGCTAAAATATGTATGTGTACTAAACTTCGGAGCTCTAAGTGACACTGTTGATAAAACTGAATGCTGACAACTAAAGATATATATTTCACAAAAGACATATATTGTTAAGCTTTTCAGGGTTGTGGACTTCCATTGCACAGTTCACTTTCATACTCAGGCTGTTGAATAAGCATGCATACCATTCAAAACATGGAGGGTTTTGGATCTTGTTCACCCAGCCCCCTCAACTTTCATTGTCCCCATTTATGAAAGAAATCACAATTGATTCCACATGTGGCGCAAAAGAAAATGGAGCTTTTACTCATAAGCAGTGGTGGAGGTCATGCCAAAACTGGATTCCCCAGGTTTCTGTTCCAGACTTTTTCTGAACATACACAATCAGTTTATTACTGCCCTGAAATTCAAAGGGAAGACAGCAAAGTTTGTCCATTTTCTGTGCAATGCGATGAATGTATGATCAGTCACAACCTGTCTGATGCATATTTCCACATACCTATTCACTCTGTATCATGCAAATACCTTTGCTTGGCTTTTAAGGAGTGGGGGAGACATGTGGCCGACTAGTCTAAGGTTTTCACCTTTTCAGGTCACTGACGTCTCACCTCTGGCCATGTGGGCTTGAATCTCAGGCTCTGCCAATGAGGGTATTTTGAATAGGCCTGCAAGTAGTTCCCATAGGTCAGGGGTTCCTCTCAGGGTTTCCCCCCAGGTACTTCTTCCACCAGATATACTGGCCACCATGTACTGCAGAAACCCACATAACCGAAAACCTATAATGGGGTAGTGTACCAAGTCCATGCACTTCCATTCTACCACAGTCTGGGTCTTCACCAGGATAATGTACTATGCCATATCCCACTTTGGGACATCATCCTCCACAGCGACAGTGCATGAATGAACAATACACTGAGAAAATATTGAATGTTTGGTTTTGGTTCACAATATCAACAACCTTCTCTACCTCATTTGTAGTTTAGAGTGGATAGTCAATGTGGAGAAGTCAAACTTTGCCCATTCCCAACATTTTGTTGATCTAACTGTGGAGTTAGTGACTTGTATCAATGTGATTCATATTGTTCCCAAACTCGTTAGTTTCATTTATGTGTCAGATATAGCATCCTCAAGAAAGTTAATTTTGGCAAGGGAGTTTCTTCATCTCCTGAGCCAGCAAAATGACAGAATTGGACCTTTATGTGCCCTCTGCAGATGGCCCTTCTGGCTTAGGAGCACCTGATTTCTGGTTGTTCAGATCACCAGATTATGATCTCAACCAAAATCATGGTGAGCTGCCTGTTCAAACAAGGGCAGGCAAAATCACCCAACTTGTGTGTTATAGTATGGGAGTACCGTCATTGGTGTGGCTAATATCATATAAACATAACAAGTCCAACAATCCCAGTAGGCAATGTTCTAGTAAACACATTATCAAGGAATGACCAAATGTTTTGTACAGAATGGTCGCTCCATCCATCAGTCTTCCATCGAGTCTGTAACCTAAGGGTTCAACCGATGCTTGACCTATTCATGACAACAAACTGCCCACAGTCATATCTGCATTCCTGTACACCCCACCCCACCCCCTTCATACATGGGTCATTGATCAGCTGTGAGAGAATGTAGGCATATGCCTTCCCTCCATCAATTCTGTAACTGATGCTGATCTGGAAAATGAGGACACTGTGATTTCAATAATTTTATAAGGGTACCAATTTTCAGGGATTTCTTTCTTTCCCAGTCACAGATCTAAAGACCCAACAAAAAATTAGCCTCATGTGATGAAGAAGGTGTCCCCCTCCCAAACAATTTCCTTAATGTGGTTTTTTTCTTAGAGATCAACAAAACTATTTCATAAATCAACATCCCTTCAGTAACATGGTAATAAATTATTAACTTTGACATGTGTTTGCTTGGTTTCATAAAGCATTTTATATTGTTTCAGTGCATATGTATGTGTAAGGTATGCGCTAGCAAAAATTTCCATTCACTGACATAGATCTATATGTTGTGAGATAAGTAAGGATATTGAAAACCAAGTATAAACATATGGTATTAAAACAATAGTTTTCCTGAAAACAAAAGAAAGGATAATAAACGATACTGCTATATAAAAATTTGATCTAATACTTAATAATTAAAATTTATTCTTCGTTTGGGTGAAACCAAATGTAAAAAATTTAAATCCATATTAAAGCATATCTTATTTTATCCATGAATGCTCAATCCCAGTGGATTATAATATGCCAGAACTATTGCTTCAAGCTCTATATACTCTAATTACAGCAGATTATCTTCACTGATTTTTGGACAAAACCACTGAATCATCATATTGTATGCACAGATGTTTGTCAAGTAAATAATCCTGAAATTGTTAATTAAATAAGTTGAACTCTCTGAAAGCCATGGATAATTAAGTCTGATCTTTCACACATTTCTGTGGGCCATAATTATCCTTTCTGCATGAATTGACTTCATTGATGAGGTTTTATGGTCCACTAATACAATACACTGATCTTTACCAATGATGTCTTCCTGTTCCCTGAAGCGCTTTGGTGGCCTAAGTGGTTAGAGTGTCAGCCTCAGATGCGGGAGGTAGTGGGTTTGAACCCTGGCCAAGTCCTATGAAAGACTAGCACCTGTCTCACTTGGCACTCAGCATTAAGAGGTTAGTGTTAGGACTGATCATCCTGGTGTCATGATAGTGTGACTGGGTGGGACATGATGCCATATGTCTGCGGCATGATGCCTCGGTGCTAGATATCATTATAAACTGCCACATAGCAGACATCTTAGTGATATGACTGAAACATTGTTAAAGCTACATTAAAAATCCAAATCACACACACGCACTCCTGTTCTCTGATGATCTCCAGTAGCTGTTTAGCATACCAGTTGTGGAAAAGTGATTTTAATTTGTCTTTGTAGTCTTTATTGTAAAGTCTAGTGGATGAAGTTGGTTTGTACATGAGGCAGGCACAAACAAAAGAGTGATTTTATTGTTTCTGATTTAGTTTGCATCTTGGTACTTTAATTGGCTCTGAACACATAAAGTGTTGACACTGCTAGCTAACTGCATGGAGCAAGGGGAAGCTTGTCACGCTCACATGTGGAATGATGACATTATCCATATTGAAGGAGATCTTAGTTGAATTTTACCACTCATCATTGACAGTGTTAATGCCATGGTCCACAGAAAGTACCGATGGACAACTCTATGAACTGTGTTTTAAGGAATGAGTACACTTTAATAATGATTAGCTTAGCATTGTTGGCTGTGTCGTCTTCCATTGATGTTGAGTGTAGGTGATTGATCTTGAGAGGTGTTTGTTTTGTGCTCCATACATTGAAGTGACTGACTGCTGTTTGTTTTCAACATATTTTTATTTGGTATTGTTTTATTTTGAGTATTTGTAGCAGTTAATCCACAAAGTTAAATACTTTTTAATATGCAACTTTGACAGGCAAAACCATGAATTTCAGTACCCATGTAAATGTCTTTTTTTAATAATAAAGCCATGAAAATTGAGACCAGTAAAATTAAATAATACCATGGTCTTTCTGATTGACCTTCATTGAAGGGACGAATCCTGGATCAAGAATCTACTCATTTTGGTGATAAACTTAATCAGAAAAATCATAGCAGCCCACATGCTGCTCAAGCAGTGGAGATTACCAGTATTTCGTCCCAGCCTTGAAAAAGTCCATCTTGTGGCTTTGGTCAGGGATAGCCTGTGCAGAAAAGAAGTTCAGTGCTTCAGTTGTGGGGAGGATCATGACAGCTAGATGCCCTCATCTTTGAAGGCATACGAGGATAAGTGGTGAGTTTTTAATGGCTGGTGTCTTGTTAATGATGTCACATCACTCTCAGCCTCCATCTTCAACTGGCAGACAGTTTTGTTCTCCTCTTTCAAGACAAAAAGTCCCAGTCAAGTTATATTGTTCCATGATCTCAGACATCATGGAAGAGATGATAATGGGCACAACAATTTTGACTTATCCAGCCCATGGTAGCTCACCCTGTTCCAAAAATGGAACCTCCCCTAGGTCTTGACATGGATCAACTAATCTATGTTGAAGTCTTCGCCTTGCTGAAGCAGTTATCATACAAGACTTGCTTCCAGTTGGCAATGGCTTCTGCTTGCACAGGTTGTGAGCTTCATGTGCGTCCACTGAATCCAACCTACAGCTAATTCCTTTCTAATAGCATGGTCATACCATGATGCAACCTGGTTTCATTTTTAAAAACAGGTTACCATCAATAGGAAATCAACAAATAACTATATGCTCTCAATCTTTCTATAGAGATGAAGCTTCAGGACCCAGTTTGCACCCTCAGATGCTATCTAAAGTGTATAGAGAACATTTGTTGTGGCCTTCAAAGGCATTTCCTAGTGGTTAAGGCGGGAAAGCAAGACATAACCCCACAAGCCCTTACTGCTTGGCTAAAGATGGTTATTATATTGATGTACTTTGAAATCTCACAGAATCAGGTGTGACTTGTGAAGATTTCAGCTGATGAAATAAAAGCAATTTTCATGATCCTGGCCTTCGAACATAATATCTCAGTTCAGGACATAATGAAGTCATTTGACTGGCATTAATCTTGTCAGCCCACTGATAGCTGCCCAAACAATTACCATGCCCCATTCATGATAGCACCTCTGCTCCAGGCAACCCTGCAACTTTAGCTGGAGGAAAGAGGAAAATAATAAAGATTATTTAAAGCTGTAAAATGACTTTTTTTTTTAAATTAAAAAAAAAAATAGTAACAGTTACTAGTGTTTGCTTTTTCATAAAGTCTGATACCAACAGCAGCTTATTCTTGACTATGTAGTTTTAGTAAATACGTTAACGACTTGTACATGAATTTGAATCATGACAGCAGAGGTTAAAACATTTCTTTGGGATATATAATTACCTCCTAAACATTGAAAAACATTTTGCTCATTTATGTAATATCAAAATATAGTAATATAAACAGACACCAAGACATCTGATTATTTACATTCCTGTTTAATGATTTGTATATTCAGGGGATAAAAAAAAATCTTCTCAAGTCTAATCACCCAGTTACGCAAGTACTAAAATTTTTACTCACCCAGAATAAACTCTTGCTCATCCAGCAGTTGTAAAAACATGAAACTTGGCAACATTAATGTCCTAAATTTAATTGGGTGAAATATAGTTTAATGGAACTTTTCCTGTGACCCTTCAGTTGTATGTAATTACAAAATACGACCAGTCTGCTCGCCCTCTGATAAGCATTTATTAGTATTTAGAACCTCATCTCTCAAATTTTCCATATCCCAGTCATACACAACACATTTGTATGGCCTTGATCAAAACAAATTTTTTTAAAAATTTCAAGTAGAAATGATAGACTTTCAGTGTACAAAGGCACTGATACTCTTGACAGAACATCCTTTTCATTAGTGGAAAACACTGGTCATCCCTGAATCAGCTCTTGCCATTTTGAGTTGGGCAAGTGAATTCTCAGTCTCTGAATTTTGAATTGTTGAATATTACTTTGAGCGTATCAGTATGGCATTACAAAAGTTTTTGGGAGAACCAAAACTCCTCTGATGTTTTATCTGTAAATTGGATATTTTTGTCATTAAAACCAACATTTTCATCATGAAATCCTCAAAAACAAGACTTTTGCCCCCATTTTAGCACACTTTGTCAAAAAGTACTTGTATACATAATTCTGAGTGTCCCACAAATCTTGTGTGCACATCCCAGGGACTACCTAAATGCTTGACCTGGGCTGCCGTTAAATTAAGGTATTCAGGTGTACTACTATATGATATCATGGCTTGATTTTGTTGTTGAAAACCCAATACATTAAATATCAAAACATTTATTAGCAGCATAAAACAAATTAGAAAGAGAAGTCATGAAGTTAATAGTTGAATATTAAATTGCTCTTCATTGGTAAGTTAATTTCCAGGTAGCCCATGCTTTTAAAATTTGTCAAACCCTGATAATTAATTTTAGTGCTGCAGTGTTTTGATATTCCACCAGTCAGAAAATGTAACAGAAAAAGTGTGTGTGTGTGTGTGTGTGTGTGTGTGTGTGTGTGTGTGTGTGTATGATGCTCACTCATAGTCTTATTTAGAAACCTTAAATCCTTACACACTGTCTTATTGAAAGACCTTAAATCTTTACACGGTTTTATTTAGGGACCTTAAATCCTTACACACTGTCTCTATTTATAGACCTTAAATCCTTACACACTGTCCCTGTTTAGAGACCTTAAATTCTTACACACTGTCTTATTTAGGGACCTCAAATCTATACACACTATCCCTATTTAGAGACCTTAAATCCTTACACACTGTCCATATTTAGAGACCTTAAATCCTTACACACTCTCTTAGTTAGAGACCTTAAATCTTTACACACTTTCTTATTTAGAGACCTTAAATCCTAACACACTGTCTTTAGAGACCTTAAATCCTTACACACTGTCTTATTTTGGAGACCTTTAATTCTTACACACTGTCTTGTTTAGAGACCTTAAATCCTTACACACTGTCTTATTTACAGACCTTAAATCTTTACACACTTATTTAGAGACCTTAAATCTTTACACAGTCTTATTTATAGACCTTAAATCCTTATACACTGTCTTAGTTAGAGCCCTCAAATCCTTATACACTGCCTTATTTACAGACCTTAAATCCTTACAGTCTTGTTTAGAGACCTTAAATCCTTACACACTGTCTTAGTTAGAGACCTTAATCTTGGGTGTGAAAGGGAGAGGTATAATAACTGAATAATGTAAAGAAAATGGTTTCAATTTAGATGCATGCCTTATTTCATTTCCTAGATGAATTTGCCCAATCCTGTATGAGACACATTCTTTCCTGTTAGTAATTAAAAACAAAAAAAAGAATTTTTTAGCAAAATCTCATAGACATTAATTAGCACTCATGGAAAGATATAAGAATTAAAATATATGTCATTCTGTTTGAACTTTCTGTGAACATTGTCATTTCTTCACAACATTCCTCTGAATTCATTGTGTAAATTTCATTGTAGGTCAAAGATTCCATGGAGAGTACCACCAAGATAAAGAACTTTGACAAGAGGATTACTGGATCCAGTGCCATGGATGAAGTTCTCCAAGAGGTAATTATATTTGTTATGATTGATTCTATAACCATGTACACTATTGATATGATGGATATCTTACTATTTTACAGTTAACTTAAGAAAATTTATGACATTACATCATATAAAGCATATCATGGTGATGTCACTAGTGATGGGAATCAGTAAGAATTTCGTAATCGATCATCATTTCCACTTAACACACTGATAATCAATTATAATTGTTTACTAATTAAGAGAAAATTTTAATTTTTGTTTGTTATACAGTTATATATGTTTGCAGAAGAGTTCAAAATGTTAATAGGTCTCTCTTCATGACATGTATACTTTAATCTTATTAAAAAATTTTACATTTTTTCTATTGTGTTGTGTTATTTTTGTTCTACAACTTTTTTAAAAGAATGCAATTTATTATGGTTGATATATTTTATGTAACTGAAAAACTTCTGCAGTCACTCAAAACCTTTTCATTCATACATGATGTGTCTATCATTTAAAGTATAGAAGGGCATGGTTTTCTTATTTGTCATTATTTACAAATACTACCAAGGATTTTATATTTAAACTGAAACATGTCATTCAGATTAGTTTATATTGATTAACTCAACAATTTAACAGCAAAATCATGTAATCGTCACTTTATGTTCCTAATTGTGAAAGTTTGCACCCACAGAGTATGGTATGGTTTTAGTGGATTGGAAGTCCTATATGGCTTGCCATTTATGAGTTTTACTAACGTTTGTGTTTTGCATGCAACTTAAAAGAAGTAGTCTCCCTTTCCACACTATCACTTATAGAGTTTTACAATCGATTATCTTATTGGTTTGCTGAACAAACCGATGATTGATTATAATCGATAATCGGAACAAACACTAGATGTCACATTTGAAAAATGAATAATATTAGAAGCACATCATTGAACTTTTGTTTCGGTTTGTTTTCCAGTGCAAATATATTGGTGCATTTTGTCATTGATGATTATATATGTTGCCATTTCATCAGTGTGAGCCAAGACTCATAAAGAAAATCACAAATAGAACATTGTGTAATGATGCATGACTTGGAATAGTCTTAGAAAGTTTTATTGCTTGTTAAAAATCTTTTGCTACTTGCCAAAAATTACTTTTTAGGTGGAGAGGTTTTTTTTTATATAGAATGTGGTCTTGGCTAGTAATGATTTCATGCTTATTTTTAAAGTAGTTTTCATTCTGAATATATTTCACAAACCATTTAACCATGCATAAATTATCTTACTCTTGTTACAGGTTCTACAGTATACTATCCGGGACTACATAAAGAATTGGTACCGTGTCATTAGTGATCATGATGGATTTCAGCTGGATATCCGACAATGTGTTCAAACTGTTTGTGTAACATTTTCCTCAAGGTAACTTTAAGTCATACACAGTGATACATGCGTTTGTGTAACATTTTCCTCAAGGTAACTTAAAGTCGTACACAGTGATACATGCATTTGTGTAACATTTTCCTCAAGGTAACTTTAAGTCATACATAGTGATACATGCATTTGTGTAACATTTTCCTCAAGGTAACTTTAAGTCATACACACTGATACATTTCTGTTGTAGCTGAATGATCTGGTGTTTTATAGCACAGCAACACAAACAGGTTATTTAAAGCTCTTGCCCAAGGATACACTATAGTAGCCAACCCAGTCTGATTCAGTGGTAGAATTTGAACCCATACAATTTTCGGTTGTGAAAATTCATTGCACAGACTACTGAGCCACTTTGGTTTTTGTCTCCTTTAGTCACATTGTATGATATTCAGGAAGGTGCAGATATTCTATATCCTTAGGTCTGCAGGGTTTTTTATAACTGATTACAGTCAATATTATGTTGAGGATTTTGACAGCATAGCACAGTGCCTAGTTTTTGCAAAAATTGCATGTGTATAGGAAACTGTGCACCTGATTTTGCTAATTACGAGTTTTGGGCCAGAAATTTATGTCCTGGAAAAGGTGAATATCCAAAGCAAGAACATCACCTTTATATAACAGCCACCTATTTATAAAGTATGGCCAAATATTAATTTTACATTAGAGTATTCACCACAACTACCACCCAGAGAGTTTGGACCCCCTTCTGATTACATATAAATGAAAAGTTTCAAGGAGATAAAGTAAATACACAGAACTTAGTCCTTTCTTTATTAATATATAGATTCTAACCAAGTTGTTGATAGAAGGTTCTTAACACTGTGATCCAGTCCACATTTCAAACCAAATAGAAATTTCTTTACTAACATGGTGGACATATTTATGTGGGCAGATCTGGGAACTGGAAAAGGACATTGAGCAGGCTCGTTGCTTACACTGTAAACTCATAAACTCCCATTTGGTTTCAAAACATGATGGCAGTGTTAAGGACTTCTGGCGACAATCAGGTTAGAAATTATAAATTATTAAATGAAATGATTTGTGTGCATCTTTTAAAATTGTCATATTTGAAATCACAGTGGGGTACAAACAAATGGGTGTGGATGGTTTAGTGAATATTATAATATATAATTAATGACCTCTGTAAAAGCACCTACTCCTAAAGGCCATTTTTTGGAGAACCCCATGACTGATGTTTAAAGGAATATTTAACTGTAAAAAGTAGGCCTTTATACTGACCAGTCTTGTAGATTTTGTATAGTACCAACTTGTTTATCAGTACTTTATGTGGGATACGAAATACAGTTATTGTTGTGTTGAAAGTCAAAGTCAGATGTGCTGATACCAGTCATTAGTTCTTGAAAAGTGCTTGAATTTCAAAACAAACACATAGCATTGAAAAAAAATTAATCTATTGACATAACTATCAGAAAAGAAATAACAGAGCCATTAAAAAAGTTAGAAACCCAATTTTCCTGGAATTCTGCTTCCATGTTTCATTGTTTAAGTAGATTCCATGTTTCATTGTTTTAGTATTCAGTAAGACTTATTTTGGGTCACTTACATACTTAAAATTTTTGGGACTGTAACCACCTCATAATGTAAATTAAAGGGTGTTGTGCTGATGGCCCCATCAACTCTTTTTATTAGCCTTAACGGTCCTGTTAAAGCTGTTAAAATGGTCAGTAAAGTGTTCTGTGATGGGAAGCTTATTTTCACACAAGATTGCAGTAACCAGAAGTGTTATCCATGCTGTATGTACACAAAAGTACATACATATTTTGTTCTGAGTAAATGCAGAAGGAACAAGTTTTATATGGCATAGTGATACATTGTGCCCATGGGGCTGAGACACATTTTAAGCCATATGAAATGAGTTCATTTCCCCAATTCTTCACAAAACATGAATGCAGTTTGGCATTTATTACACATCCCTTCTTCTACACTTTAAATATTGTTAGCTTTACAGTATGATAAAATTCAAAACAAATTGGGATTTGTACAATGTTTGAGTTGGGGAATCAAAAAATATCAATACAAGGACATCAAAGAAGACACCAAAGTTGTAAGCATCTGAGTGTCTGATATTAGGAAGCAGGGACTGAACATTTGTATAAAATGCCAAATTAACCATATTACACATACATGGCCAAGTAATAAACAAAATGCCATGTGTTGTGTTTATCAAAAAATGTTGGATCAACAGTAGCAGAGGTCACCTTAATCATCCTGTTAGTGGAAACATTACCATCGACTTATGTACTGATTATGGCAGTAGATTAAAAAAAGTAACAAAATGGTATGTTTCTGTCCCCAGTTGCTTGAAAACTACAGTATTATATTTAATTAGTTCATTTCAGTGAAGAGGTACCATAGAGCGAATGCCTAGTGCAAAATTAGCAGGATATGGCAACTCAGCTGAAAATATATGTGCATTTGACCTTGGTTCTAAAACTCTCCACAATTATTATAAACTGTGGACTTATGGAGCTTAAAAGGAACCTCAGCAAGATCAATGGGTAAAAGTGTCCTCAAGCTTTATGGCAAGAGTGAAAGTGTAAAAAGTAGGAAACATCAGTACAAATGAATTTAGGATATCTTTTGCTTACAGCCCTAATGCCACTGTTTATCATAAATTTCACCATTCTTCCAATCTAACTAAACTTTGGAAGGAAGGAAATGATTTGTTAAAAGAGGTATCTGACATAAACTGTTCTTTGAAATAATCAAGAAGTTAGGTTTATACAGTGTTCAAATTTTCAGTTTAGAATTAAGATGTGCCACCCCTTAATTTATTCAATGAAGCCATTCATAATTCAGTTCTTTTTCTGGAGAGCTCCAAAAGTAGTGATGTGATACATTTGACAAATTCCATTAGTAACTAATCTAATAACAACAACATTTGCACATGGCGCACAAACTGATTCAAGTGGGAATGAAGAGATTCAAGCCCACTTTGTTAACTCGATCTGAGAAGAAAAGTGTGCATTACATAAAAATGAGACTTGGGTGAATATTGGTGATCATCTGGTGTACTGGAATATTTTGGTGGGCAAAATTGTGCAGAAGACAATCCAACATATGGTGTTGGCTTCTTGTGTTTACAACGGTGACATCATCAAATCTTGTGTTCAGCTTTTTAATGAAATCAGTTGATTCATGGATATTGCAGATCAACATCGGATTAATTTGTACACAGGGGAAAAATGGCAGGGTTTCTCAGTTAGAAGGAGAAATTACAATGCTCATAATGTGATGAAACATCATATCTGGTTTTAATGGAACCTAATGATGTTTAGGACCAACCAATATCTTTCAAGATTCAGTATTATTAAGATGATTTAGAATATATATGAATTTTTGCACATAATATGGAGTTAAAACTCTGACAGATAAACTGGTAACTCCCAAACTGGTACAGACTGAACTGTGCTGAAGCCTTTTCAACAAGGGAAGAACATGTACAGTAAGAAAGTCACAGTTTTAGTAGGCATGGTTCAGAAAACATTTTCACCATGCTTCATTTTTCATATGTAGCATGCGCCTGGTCAAGCATAATCAATCTTGTTTCACAAAGACCATGTAGTTAATGTATCGCATTAAGTTGTTTTTGTAAAATTGTTTCATAAAAGAAGATTGTCTTCCACGACGATGAGGATTTTATTGGTATGAAGTCCATGGCATGAATACAACACTTGTACTTTTGGTCAGAGGTAGTCAGTCATTTTTAATTGGGATGAACGTCACCTATTTTTTACATTTTCCTGGAGACGTATAGAGGATCTCAGTTGGGTAATGATATTATATGGAATTGATGAAACAAGTTGAATAATTGCGGCTTTTGCAAGCCTTGTCAAACAAATGTTATGTATAGGCTCGTTCAAAAGTCACAAAAAGAAAAGAGTGAAACCAACAAGCATTGTAAGTTTTAACAAAAATAATTCATTTCCCTAGAAAACACGGTGAAAAGGGTGAAAATAGAAAATAGGACTTACAGTTTGTGAAGACAATTCAAACATTTATCCTAGTACTGAAATAATACAAGTCCTATCACTAAATAGTTTTAACTGAATCCAGGTTTGAATCTTGATGACGTTCCAAGATGGAGGATGATGACATCAGGTGAAGTCTTTATACGAATGTCAAGAGTTCCACTCTGAACCACACCTTGTAATGTTTCAATTTAGAATAAATTTCCATCGAATATCTTCAAGATGATTCTTAATGTCATTAGGAACACAGTTTTTGAACTCTTAAGTAACACAAGTTGTTCGAGACTTTCATAATCATGTTCAGCTTTCTTGGCTAAGCACCATCTCTTAAATAACTGCTCTTTTTCTCTGGCAAATTCAACATAAGTTTGTCCAGCTTCTTTTTTATAGTTTCTAAATTTTTGCCGATAAGCCTCAGGGACTAATGCATAATCCCTTAAGATGCACTCCTTAACCAAATCATAGTCAGAACTCTGTTGTACTGACAGGGATGCATAGATATTTCGGGCTTTGCCAAAAAGTACACATTGCAATAATTTAGTCCAATGCTCCCTTGGCCATTTCAAATTTTCAACAACTTTTTCAAAATAAATAAAATATTTGTCTACTTACTTTTCGCTAAAAGGGGGAACTAACCTAATATTTTTTGTAATGTCAAAACTTGAATTTGTGTGTAAAGTGGAATCGTGCTTTTCTCTTGCCAGCTCAATTTTTTTCATTCTAATTTGAAATTACCTTTCATCCTTCTCTTTTTCAAATTGTAACTTTATCTTTCTTCCTCTTCTCTCTCTCTCTCTCCTTCTCATCTAATTGCACTTTCATTTGTTTATCTTTCTCCCTTTCCTGTCTCTGTTTCTCCTTTTCTTCAAATTGCAATTGCAGTTGCTTCTCTTCAAATTGCAGCTGCATTTGTTCTTTCTCTTTCTGATGCTCAAGCTTCCTTAACTCCAATTCCATCTTGTATTTCATTTTTAATTCCATTACTTTTATGTCAGAGTCCGATACTGACTTACTGACCGAAGCCAAAACAGTTTTATTAAAAACATTCCTCTCTATCAAATATTGAATCAAAATTTTTTTAATTTTCTTGTTTCGTTAAGGAAGATTTTGCTTCAGAAAGATCGTACTTTCTGGCAGGTTCAAGCAACTCATCTTTTTTCAGACTATCCAACTGCTCCTGAGTTGGACTCGAAAGAAAACTTTCCACTTTTGATGACATTGTGAATGAAAGCCTGTTGTTTTCACTAAAGATTTAAAATAAAATGTAAAATAGTTCTTGGGATTTGAAAACTAGGGGAATTTAAATTTCAAAAAACAATTTTCTGAAATATTTTAGCCAAATTCAAATATCCCGGACGAGCCCCCAATTTTCCTTTTGTTACGTATAGGCTTGTTCAGAAGTAACAAAAAGAAAAGTGTGAAACCAACAAGCTTTGTAAGTTTTAACAAAAATAATTTATTTCCCTAGAAAACACGGTGAAAAGGGTGAAAATAGAAAATAGGACTTACAGTTTGTGAAGACAATCCAAACATTTATCCTAGTACTGAAAAATTACAAGTCCTATCACTAAATAGTTTTAACTGAATCCAGGTTCAAATCTTGATGATGTTCCAAGATGGAGGATGATGACATCAGGTGAAGTCTTTATACGAATGTCAAGAGTTCCACGCTGAACCACAACTTGTAATGTTTCAATTTAGAATAAATTTCCATCGAATGTCTTTGTCACTTGTATTGTTCTCCAGGGAATAAATTATTATATTCGAAAAAATAGATGAACTTCTGAACAAGCTGTCTTCTATGATAAAACATCTCGAGCTCCAAAGATGTAAAAATACAACTCTTTACAGCACATAATAGAAATATATCCTTTTTCTTGAAGATATATTATACGACTAAATATTTAACGAGGATCTGAGTATTTTTCAACTAAACTAAGACGCCATTTCAGGCACGCACGAGGAAACACATGGCTATTTCATCATCGAGTAATGCAGTAAACAATGCAATTACACTTGGGCCAACAAAAATGACCTTGGCAATAACCAATCGTTTTCGCGTGGTGTTTACTTAATTGACAAACCACAGCAGGATAAAATCGTGCTTATGCGAGTCATACTACGTTTTATATAACCATAATATCTCTTTCAAAAATATCAGATCCCTTGAAAATAATCTTTACAATGAAATGTAATGATACAAAAATAAAATAAAAAGAATTTTATATTAACACACAAGTAATTAAATTACATATTCGTAACACAAAAGCTGGACATTATTCAATGAGTTTCAGAATTAAATATTTTATCATTATCAGTTTGAGATTCTATTTATTGCATGATTTTTGTTTTAATGGAAATAGCTTAGAGAGAAAGAAGAAATAATTTCCTTAATTCTGGCTCAGATAGAAATTCCTGTCTGATGTCACATAGTTGACTTGGGTTCGGGTAGATATGCCATTTACATCAGCCTATATGAGAATGTTTCAATTGTTTCAACTTAAAACATGTCAATTTCATTACTATGGATGCAGTATTGTATCTGGCAGAAAAGGGAGCATTCCAGTTGTTGGATATTCATGTTAAGAGATGATTACTGCATGCAGAAATTGTACTAAATCTAAAGATTTTGCTGAGTAAAGTAATTCCAGGTTTAATGTATTTGTGACTGTTTATTTGCATTATTTGATTTGGATGAATGCTGTGGTTGAATAACTCTCTAAGTTACAAGACTGGCATTTGTTGACATTTTTTCATAAAATGGGGGAGTTTATTTCCTCCTATTGGTTAACATTTAAACCATGCTTGTCATTGGGGTGGGTGACAGCTATACAGGTTTGGACCCCCTGTCCTCTGTCCATTGACTGATACTCGTTATTTTATTTGTAACAAGCCCCTGTGAGGTAAATTGGTCATATTCCAACAGATGTAACATTCTAATCTAACATTCTTATCCAAATACCACTTGCACAATTAATTGTAAAGATGACTACCAAAATGTTGAAAGAAATACTGAAGAAAAAAGTTTCAGAAGGCATAGTAAGGCAGATTCCCATGGTTGCAGCCAATCAGTAATGTGAATACAGTGCAAGAATTTCATGGTCTTAGTTGGACTGATCAGGTTCACATAAAGTGATATTCTAGCATGTTGACATGTACAAATATTAAACTGCACACACTGTATGTAAGGAATACCAGGTATGTAATTAAATTCAGATAGTAGGTGATATCTGCTTTAAATGTAGATACAGTTCTCCATCTTTATATTGCGGTAGTCAGGGTTATTACCGCCAACCGCATTATGTACCCAACCGCATTATACCTAGATTCATGATATATTGAGAATAGCATGTTATACAAAGCTGCAGTATAGCAGGCAATATTGAAGTTAGTTAAATAGTGGTGTTTTTGAAGAAAAAAAAAACGAAGATATAAGACCAAGTTTGATCTGATTTTCTTCTTGTTATACATTGGTATGATGTTGGTTATGGGATCCTTAGTAGTACTGTGTTATATCTGAAGTCACTCTATAACAAGGTGCTAAGAGGCAGTGGTAATATCAGTAGCATTAAGGAAGGTTACTGGTAAGATGTTGGATGTTTCTTTACCTTTTAAAAAGAAATTTGTTTTTCATAGTAAAGGGTCCAAGCAATCAAAAGTCACTTAAAAATGTATTGGATGGTGTGCATTTTGTAGCACTGCTCCATGTTGAATATCTATCACCTTGTAGGGGTCATTACATAGTAAAGAATGTGGACAAAGTACTGCATCATGTATTATCCATAAACTAGCATGAAGGAGTGTTTAAAAAATAAAAATTCATCCAATTTGCACTTATTGAAGAACATAGACTATTCTCGTCAAAATTCACTAAGAAATTTGTTGGTGAATTAATCTTTTCAGTTTGACACAATTATTGAGATCACAATTGTCATGTACAGCCAATTTATGGCAGGTTATAATTGTGAAAGATATCCTATCGTGTCCTATACTTTTCATTCTCCTCTTTTTTTACATGACTGTTATTAAAATTATAAACATTTTATTTGCATGTCTTTTCATTATTTAATACAAGGATGAAGTTAGAGCAACATTATTTTATGTCCAGTCACTTCCAGTGTTCATAGTTCTCCACACACTTTGGCAGCAAGTAGCGTCATATTAGCAGTCATGTCATTTTTTGGCTGTATATTAAGCATTGATTTTACAAAAGGAGATACCCATAAGATTTAGCATAAATTTTGTATTTAAGTTAACAGAACATACATGTGTATCGTAGCAAAATTAATCTGTGAGACATATGCAAATGTGGTTTTGAATCATGTAGGAATCATCACCACTCAAGTATCATAATAATAGAATTGAGATTTATATACATGTATCATTTCTCCAATCCCCAGAACCAAAGAGATTGACTGGATGCCGTACTTCACTCAGCGGCTTGTAGATGACTTTGCCTCTCATATCAGACTGTACAGGCATGCTGCCCAAAATATTTCCAAGAAAGAAGGTATGTGATCATTTAGTTTTTAGTCTTTACTGTATTTTTTACTCTTTGGTTTAGCTACTACCATTAGGTCTCAAAGAAAAATAGCCTTGTTTCTATATTCATGACTGATCATATTTTTTGCCTGCCGATTTTAGATTTTTTTTAACAAAACGGGGAGAACATTTTTTTAAATAAAAAATCCCATATTTCAAATGTTGTGCCATGTTCAAATTTCACTTTGTTCATAGGTAATCATATTAGTCATCATATTCATTAAGATGCTTACTTTTTCTCCCAGTATTTTTAAGAGACTACTGAACATAGACCAAAACCATGATTCATTAATGGACACCTTTGTGTGCTATTCACTAATTGTGGTCAGCTTCAAACATACAGCAAATTATATCAGAAATGCAAATTATTAATAATTGTACAGATAGTACATATCTGATTAATTTATTACTAATTGATTACTAATGACAGTATCATTTTTCAAAGAAATAAAATTATGTCATACACGCATGGTTCACATTTGGTCAGTAAAGATGGAAATTGAGAAAAGAAATCTTCAGGTTGACTGACCCATTTTTTTTAAAAAATGAAATATACACATGATAGCAACTTTTAAACTGCAAAATATGCATTGAATCAATGAAACATTCCATTGTTGAACAGTTTTATTGTCATTTCATATTAACTTTTATGTTTGATATTAACCCGTTTCTTATTTACTGCAGTTAGTAATTAATGAGTCTCATTATATGTTATACACGTCCATTATTGATACTTGTTTCACTGACTTGTATCATTATTTTGCTAATACACAGAATGCATAATACTGTAATTTTTGTTGTTTTGGTGATAATGCTGTTCTGGGGTACAGGCCACATGAAACATTTTTTTAACATCTCATATTTTTTTTAATGTGTTGACTGTAGCAGTATATGGGCTGTATATAGATATATATATATATATATATATATATATATATATATATATATATATATATATGCTGAAACTTTTATTTTTTAGGCCTAAGATTTAGAGCCCCTTCCTCCCATGAGAGCTCTATTAGAGTAATGTGTATTAAATGTGTCAATTAGAAGACCTGCAGCTCTTTGTTATTGCTTTTTTTTATTATAATGAACTAAGAACAGTTCACATTCTACAAGGACAGTTCTGGAGCTAACATTCCAACCAACAGCCCAGGTAACAACCATGCATATTCCCCAGTCAGTAAGCTTACCATCCATCCAGCCAGCAATCATTATCTGCAGCTGTCCAGATTGGCAAGACTTGCTGGGCTAACTCAACCATCAAGTCATTTGTTCACAGCTTATTCATTAAAATTGTACCTTGATACAATTCGGAATGATGGCAATTACTTGTACATGGACATGGATAGAGATGATGAGGATAATCCACTATAGAATGGATCAAGTTCAGTTTTAAAGTGGCTGTTGAGGAAACGTATCATGTGGAAAATGAGGATGAACATACCTCCTGACGACCACTGCCACAGTTGGCAGAGGTAAGGGAAATATGAGACTCTCTGTCAGATAGCATCAATGAACTGGGCAATTTTAAGCATTCTCAGAAAGTCAACTACCAGCAATGTTTTTGCCACACTGGTATTGGACATATTCAATTATTCAGACAACATTAACCACTGAAGCTTCCAACATTAGATAAGAACACTGTGATGGTGAATATGATGTTCTACAATGTGGACAAGAATGTCTTCAACTCTAACTCAGAATTCATGCATTACATTGTGGCAGCATCCTCAGTATTGGACTTTTTAGCATTGCTAACCATTTTTTGTCTTGCCAAAAAAGAAAACAATGATCATGCCTGGTAATTTATGCCAAGGATTGCCACTGTCATTAATAGGGCTGCACACCATTCTGTGGCTGAAAGCCTCTGCTAACTTTGATTTAGTTAGGTGAGATTCCTGTTCTACCTCATCATTACTTGAGCGTTACATGCAGCACCCATTGTGTTGCCATAAATATTTCCTGGTAGGAAAGGGGGAGGCAACACAGGAATGGTCACTCCAACTGGCCATGCATCCTGCAGAGGTGTTTAGACTGAACTGGTCTCAGCCTCAACAAAGAGATGATCATCAGCAGAGAGATAAGAGACCAAACATTGCCCAGTAACAGCAACAGTTTTGACCCCAGTGAAATTTTAGGTGGCAACAAGTCCCTCAATTCAGCAGGCATTTTAGTAAAGGGGGAAAGAAAAATGCTTTCCCTTTCCCCAAGCCTTAGAAAAAACACCATTGATTGCCATCCTCACTGCCCAAGGCAGCTAATCATTTGGTGCCAGACTCCTTCATTTCCATCAGCATTGGAATGAAATGTTTTTACAAAACAATATGCAATCCAGGTTGTTTAGATATGGCTTAGAGAGAAAAGACAATTTTCACCTTTTTAGGATGGCAGGATTTGGGAGTATAAGATTATATTCCTAATGTTAATCTGATCTAGTAAGTATTCTCAGAAATACATTGTTTTCTTCAAAGTTTGCTTTCTCAGCTGGGGTGTGATGGCTGGATTTGTGAGATAGTGGATGAACTACTAGCATATTATGATCTCATGTTTTGGGGAAATATGTTTTACTGCAAAAATTGATTTCTCTATATATTAAGAATGATTTTTGATGTTTGTGATTCCTGTTTTACATTGTAGATAAGGCCACACTGATAGAACAAGCATTTTTTGACTTGGAGATGAACATGGAGGGTGATAAATGTAGAGATTTTGTTTGTTTTTCACCTGAATATGAGAGGCGTAAGTAGATTTTATTTGCACATGAATTTATGGTAATGAAAATATAAATTACGATAGATTTTTAAAATTTTCTTCAGATTTTTAAAATCTTCTCTCCAGGTTTTTAAGATTTCTGATTTTAAAATGTTCACTCTTCATATTGAACATTTGACAAGTATATTGATGAATTTTGTATTTGTAAATATTTTATATTTATATTTATTAGTAAAACTTCCATTACATATGTGGGAGTGCAGTTTTTTTTCTTCCTTTTATAAAGAATCATTTCCTTGTTTCAGTAAGCTCTCAAGCTTGTTATGTTGTAAAATGAAAAGACACAAAGTTATTGTTAAAAATACAGTTTTTGGCAAACTGTTTTGAAAGATAAATAATATTGATCAGTTTTCCATAAAGGTTTCAACTTGGGGAGAAGAATTGTGTAATGATGTAACCTTTTCCTGTACTTCACTTGAATGAGTGGAGGTACATCTCACAGTACCATATATATTCACTTATAAATCATGTTCAGATTGCACAGACACAGATCTGCTGTCACATAATGTGCTGGCTTATCTGAGTATGTGCAGTTTGCTATGAGCAATTATTAGAATAAACAATGTCAACCTTCATCTGCTGGCACATGATGCAATGGTACATCAGGTCTCTGTTTGGGTTGCAGTTGCACTTGTAAACAAGTACATATGGCAGTTTCATTTTTAAAAGTGTATGTTTCATTAGTTTTACAGGTTTTTTTAACTTTTTTTTTTCAGAGTACCTTCAAGACTTGAGTGAAGTTCTGCTCTTTCTACTGTTACCTACAGAAGATTTCCAGAACAAGCCTTTCCGCTACATAATAAGGGTAAATCTTCTGATGAATATATAGCATACCACCATATAGAGATATTCCTTATAAGAAGGAATATAGACATGATTTTACTACAATTACATATTGAAATGGGATCCATGACTATACTTGCCCTACTAAACGAACTGTGCTATAATGAAGGTCCTTAGGAGGAGGTAGCGCTGTAGTTGTATGAATATCCACTGCACATTGCATATATGGGCATACTGTATCTTCTGTTGTGTTCTGAGGGAGTTGAACATTGGACTTGTCCAGAAAAAGAAAACAAAAATAACTTGGGAATTTATTGAACCCCGGTCGAGTCATACCAAAGACTTATAAATATGGTAGTAACAGCTGCCTTGCTAGGCGCTCAGCATTAAGAGGTCAGTGTTAGGACTGGTCGGGCTGGTGTCAGGATAATGTGACTGGGTGGGACATCATGCTTCATGTCTGTGGCATGATGCCCCAGTGCTAGACATCACTGTAAACTGCCACACTGCAGATATTGTAGCAATATGACTGAAAAATTGTTAAAGCTATGTTTAAAATCCAAATCGCACATACTGTAACTCCTCTCATAAGTCCCTCACACTGGCAAATGATAAATGTTCATCCCTCTTCTGTAAATCCTTTCATAAGTTCCTCACACTGGTAATTGATTTATATTATTTCACCGGGCATGACTCTTTTCATAAAACCATCACACTGTCTGTTGATTAATATTCATCCCTCACTGTGACTCCTTTCATAAGTCCCTCACACTAGTAAATAATTAAATTCATCTCCCTGCTGTGACTCCCTCACACTGGTACATAATTAAAATTCATCTCCCTGCTGTGATTTCTTTCATTATTCCCTCACACGGGCAAATAATTAAAATTCATCTCCCTGCTATGACTCCTTTCATAAGTTCCTCACACTGGTAATTGATTAATATTCTTCCCCCAGATGTGACTTCTTTCATTAGTCCCTCTCACTTTCAGATGATTCAAATGCATCCTGCAGCTGTGACTCCTTTCATAAGTCCCCCTTATACTGGCAATTGATTAAAATTAATCACCCAGCTTTGACTCCTTTCATAATAACATAACAACATCAATTGATTAATATTCATCCCTCTTTTGTGACTCCTTTAATAAAAAGTTCCTCACACTAGCAAATGATTAAAATTCATCCCTCTGATGTGACTTCTTTCATCAGTCCCACACACTGGCAAAATGATTAAAATTCATCTCCCTGCTGTGACTCCAGTCCCTCACACTGGCAATGATTATTATTCATCCCCTTTCTGTAACTCCTGTCATAAGTCCTTCACACTGGTAATTGATCAGTATTCTTTTCCCAGCTGTGACTCCTTTCATAAGTCCCTCGCACTGGCAAATAATTAAAATTCATCCTTCCGCTGTGACTCCTTTCGTAAGTCCGTCATGCTGGCAATTGATTCATATTCATCCTCCTGCTGTGACTTTTTCGTAAATCCCTCACAGTGGCAAAATGCATAAAATTCATCCCCCTGTTGTGACTACTTTCATCGGTCCCTCACACTGGCAAATATTCCTCCCCCTGTGGAGCCACCTTTTTTTAGTTCCCTTGCAACGGCAAATGACTAATATTCATCCCCTTGCTGGGGTTGGTTTCATAGGTCACTCTCACTTAGAAAGATTGTCTCCAAACTTTTCTATGAAGCTATGAACTTTATGTACAAAGCATAGCATGTGACACATAAATGGGGATCAATACTATGTTTTGTGCTCTCCATTGTTGCGTTAGCACTCAATTTTCCATCAAAAATAGTCACAGGCTGCTTGTCTGTTGCATATGTGTAACTCACACTTACCATGTAATGCATCAGAAGTTAAATATATAGACTGACAGAGACATTGAAACATATAGACTGGTACAGACCCTGAAGCTTACAACTGGTACAGACCCTGAAACATATAGACTAGTACAGTCCCGGAAAGGTACAGATATTGAAACTGACAGACTGGTACAGACCCTGAAATTTGCAGACTAGTACAGACCCAGAAGTAGGCAATTTTGCTAGTTAAATGAAAATAGAAGGCAGAATAAAATGCAGCATGAATGCAAATGCAATGGAGAATCAATGCAAATGAAATGATGAATGTATTTTAGAAGCAAATACAAAATTCAGAATAATGAATGATAAACAAAAATGGAACATACTGCAAATGCATTTCATGAATGGATTTGAAAATCAAATCATTTCAGGCTTTTGCTAAATTCTCAGTCAAATGTTTTGTCACATTATAATCCTGGATCCGATTCTTTACACAGACAGGTAGTTTTTCTTTCCTTACAAGCCATGGCAATGTTCATCATCACTTGTGGTTATATCTGTACAATTGTTATATAAACAAAATGTAATTAATAAAATATGCTGTTAAATAGTATATGACTGTATTTTTTACATTTATTGCATTTGTTGTTATTTCAGTGCTGTCTTTTTGCATTTTATGATGTGCCATAAGTATCTTCTATACTATATTTAATCCATTAGCTCACAGAGTTCTTATCCACTGATTATATTGATCACTTCCTATTTTTTGACAATTTGTTAGGTTGGTCCACTAGAAATCTTTATACTTGTTGTGTCCACCTTACAGTTACCTGAACTAATTACAAAACATGATCGAAGTAGAATAGATAAAAACATATCTTTAAGTGAAATTCAGTCCAGATTTAAATGAACAATGCCCTACTACATAATAGTTGCTGTAGTAGTAGTGTAAAGCATAAACTACTTTGGTACTGAATTATTATCAGGACCTGAAAAAGTATTGCTTTAAATTACTTTGAATCTAAATTTGAGGAAATTAAAACAGGTTAATCATTACTGAAGTACAGTGTATAGTATAAACAGTTTTAATTACTGAGAGCAGGTTGACATCAGTACTTGGAGAAAACATGAAACAGACACAATTTTAAGTGAACAGTCACATATTTTTGTTGAAGTACACACACTGTAATGGTTAATTATTTTGAGACCTAAATTAACATAAAAATATCAGTCAATAAAAATATTTGTGAATTTCTTTGTTTTAAATTAGAGCGATTGGTTTCAGTGCGTCAGAATAACAAAAAGGTATTGGCCTTTTAGGGCAAGTGGGATTTGAGACACGGAAAGTGATTTGTAGCTCAACTGGTTATAGACTAATAAAGCTTATGGTTTTATGGTTCATTCTTTTACATCCAAGGTCTGTCTATCCATCCATTAGCACAAGTTTGTTATTGTTGTCTCTCTTAAACTACTTGAAGGATTGCCTTGAAACTTACACATTCATCCCATTGTCTAGCTGATCGAAATGAAAATGGTGTTGCTTGGATACCACATCTTGGAAATCTTATTGTTTTTTGTAGCTACTTCTTATAAATGGATGGTCATATCAACTTGAGTTTTGACCAGAAGACTTCTTATGATGTCTTGTTGGTCCTAAATGACAATGGTGCTGGTTTGATGGTCAATATGGCCAAGACAATGGCCATCTTGGAGATTGATTTCATTATTTCTCACTGGATGGTTATATCAACAACGGGTTTTCATTAAAAGATGTTTTGTGATGTTTAGCTGGTCCTAAACGAAAATGGTGCTAATCTGATGTCCAGTATAGCTGCCATAGTGACCATCATGAAAATCTTGTTATTGCTACTCCCCTTGTACAAAAGTTACATTGTCATGGAGTTTTACCCTAAGACATGATGTCTGGTTGGTTTTAAATGAAAATGGTGACGATCTGATGTAAATTATGGCCACCACAGTGGCTATCTTGCAAATATTATTATATATATTGGAAATCTTCCTGAGTAAAAGATAATATTGCCATGGGGTTTTCACCACTAGACTTTTTATGTGTGTAGTATGAAAATAATGTCAATCTAATGTCCAATATGGCCATCATGGCAGCCATCATGAAAATATTATTATCACTTCTCCAGAAGAACAGATGATTGTATCTTTTACTTAACAACTTTCATTTGATATATGATTGGTCCTAATGGTGCCATTCAGACATTCAGTATGCCTGCCAAAGTAGCCATCTTGAAAATCTTATCACTAATTCCCCTGAATGAATGGTCATATTCTGTGAAAGTCTGAAAGAATGAAATGTTCCATATAAATTTCAGATCCAAGAATATACTGTTCCTCCAACAGTCTTGATATGCCATAATGGCATTGTCCAGAACTCCTTGAACAATTCACAATAGTTCAAAAATAATAGTATAGTCCACGGAGCACTTTCTATTTGTACTGAATAATCCAAACAAATGTTATTTCTGTCAGATAACATCTAAATACAACATAAAATATGTCTGCAGACTTGATATTACAACAAGAACACAAGAACTAAGAGTCTGAAATAGGAATGAATCCAAAATAGGAATGAATTTGATTGTTCTCTCTTTATATACGCCTTTAAGAATCTATTATGACTATACCCCATGTGACAGATCTTAATATTAATTCCGATATTTCAAAATACCTGTTTATGTGACTTAATTATCCTAATTTTTCTAAGAAACCACCTGACGGACCCATCCAGTGGGAAAAAGCCAGAAACTTGTAAACATATTTACTAATAATTTTATTAGTACTAACTATAGACACATATATATAAACATCTATTTATATTTAGACAATTTTACATTCTTAATATCTTTGAAATACAACCAATGCATGTATAAAATTTCAGCTAAAGGTAATCACTACAATTTACAGCCATGAATAAACATTACAAAAATTACAGATGTACATAACAATATACAGTAAGTACTATGCTGTCAAAAGGCACTAATTAAAACTGTAACTATCCATATTAGTCGGTTCATCTGGTTTTAGATATGCATATCATATAGGCATATGTCAGTTTGCACTTAGGGCTCTTCCAGGTAAAAGGATTTGGGGGAGGGGGAAATTAGTCTTCAGCCACAACCACAAAAACTAAAATTTTGATTACACGCACCACGACCGTAAAAGAAATTAAAATATTAAAAAAAACAAATTTCAGTTTATATATCAAAATGTATGGATGGTATCAGTTTCTCATTTATTTTAAATTAGTCCTTTATAGTTTTATATGTCTGTACATATTACTGAATATTAGAAAAGACAAGACTTTGTACGAAAAGTCTCTCTGTTTGCATTTTACAGAAAGTGCTTGTCAGTGGGGCATTTTTGCCAACTAGGAGCATCTGTCACACCCTGACTACATGAAAGTCTCTCTTTTTTCATTTTACAGGAAGTGCTTGTCCACAGAGTGTTTTTGCTAACTATAGAGCTTCTGTCAGGCCCTGACTATATAAAAGTCTCTATGTTTTCATTTTACAGGAAGTACTTATCCATGGAGTGTTTTTGCCAACTATAGAGCTTCTGTCAGGCCCTGACTATGAGAAAGTCTCTCTGTTTTCATTTTACTGGAAGTACTTGTCCATGGGGTGTTTTTGCCAACTATAGAGCTTCTGTCAGAGACTGACTATATGAAAGTCTCTCTGTTTTCATTTTAGAGGAAGTGCTTGTCCATGGGGTGTTTTTTGCCAACTATAGACCTTCTCTCAGACGCTGACCATATGAAAGTCTGTTTTCATTTTACAGGAAGTACTTGTCCATGGGGTGTTTTTGCCAACTATAGAGCTTCTGTCAGACCCTGACTATATAAATCAATACATTGTGTGGTTGGTAAGTATGTATTAGTATTTGTATAAATACAGATGGGACATCAAATTTTCAATAGAAATATCCATGTTTATAAAAAATTTTTACAGCATTAAAGTTTTAATAGCAACTTTTCAAACTCTCAAGGTTAGAACTCCTCATTTTAAAAGCATGTGACAGGGTTCACACAGCATTGAAAAGTCCTTGAGTTCTAACGGTTGCCTTGAAAAATCTTTGAATTTCAACGGTAGCCTTGAAAAATCCTTGAATTCTAAAGGTTGCCTTGAAAAATCTTTGAACTTAAAATGGTTGTTTTATTTTGAAAGTGCTTGAATTGATGTTTATAGTATTTTAAAAGGATTTATGAGTGTATTACATTGCCTGAACAGTGGAGTTTTTGTATCATTGCAGAAAAGATGAAATTGTTATTTCAATTAAATGCTTTGTATATATTCATCAAAGAGGCTCAAACAATACATAATTTTTCAGATATGTTTCTGGAGCATCGTGATAAATTAATCGAGTCAGGGTTTCAGTTGGAAGAACAATTACATAAACTTGGTCAGTTTATGATATAAAGCGTGAAAAACCATTGTATGATATTATGCAAGAAAACTTCATGTCGCTGACATTGGCCAAGTTGTCAGTGAGTGATCTTGGTGATGAAGACATTGAAATGAATAGTCATTTCATCACCAGTGACAGTGTAGACATTAATTAGAGATATGCTTTCAGCATTATAATATAATGATGGCATACACACTGACCATGTGAAGACATGCACAAAATTATTCAACGACCTAGAAGCAGAATATCCACATGTTAACTCATATGCTTTTATTTTATAGCATATGAAAATAATGTTGAAGGTAATGGAGAAATCCTGCCTCTGAAAAATCGAAATTTTTGGCATAGAAGTTTCAAAAAGAATATTTAGAATATTTGGCTGTGCTTGGTAGAAAGAAGAAACTGTCAACAATTACATTTATTGGACATCATGTCATGTGTAGTGAAGTATTGCCCATGGCAGGGTAGTTGCTATTGCCATGTAATTTTATCCAAAAAAGGAACCTATAAAATTTTTGTCCTGTAGAAGTCTAGCATGAAGTTCTTGACCTCTATGAGATTTGGAAGTGCAGTTTCTGATCTGAATTTGGTGCTGATAAAGGACAAATCATACTTTATGACCTTTTCAGTTGAACATTATGGCTTTTACTGTATCAGAATAACACTTCTGAACTTTTCAAACACGTTTCCAAGTTGACTATAACAATACATGATATTTCATTATACCTTACTGAAAATGGGTGTAAGTTAAGGAAAAATTTTGAGTGCCTTACGTAGAAGTTTTTTTTAGGGTTGTCAGGTGTAATATTGTGTTATCCTTTTAGTTTCACATTCAGTTCATTTTGAAGGCACTGCTGTGGGGCATTTGCATTGCATGTACACATTTCTAGTCTTGTGTACATTATATGGAAAAAAATGCTTAGGAGTCTCTTGAAGGTAACCTTCTAAATTTTTTATGAAATACCCAGGTCAAAGTGATTTAAAAAAATGGAAAATTCTTGGACTTTGTAATCATCAATATCATTTGAGCAGGACCAACACAAATTTGTCCTTTATCAATACTTTGTATTTGCTTTTACTTACTCAATTATTTTAATTATATGCCTCATCATGACAGTCATAGAGCATGTAGTGTTACCCACATCTGTCTTTGCACATACATTTGTATGACTGCCTGAGTGTTGCATTTAGGTCATTTTTCAAGCATTTTGGTGGGGGCATCCATGTTCCAATGACACATTTTTAGTTAATGTATATATCACCATGTAAACCATAATCATTCTTATGCTCTGGTCCCAGGGTCTCCAACACACTGCACATGGGCTGCATGTGGCCAGCCAAGCCGTATCCTGTAGCCGACAAAATGATTGGCATCACAAGGTGTTGGGAGAGATGACAAAGGTGGTGCAGCCCTTGGGCCTTTGAAAATGCTCTCATGCGGCCCTCAGGGTGGTTTGAGCTTGAGACTCCTGCTCTAGTCCAAGCTTCACTCCATACCTCATTTGCATTCAGATTAAGTACTTTTCTCACTTATTTAAAATTTCAAGTTTTAATGCATCTTACCCGCTCATTGATTTCACAAATGGTGTATGTGTGTAATATGAGTCTTCTGGTTCCTTGTTTCAGAAGTTTCAGACTTTAGAAGACCCATCAAAAACAAAAGAATCAGCCTAGAAATCCCATAGTACACTTGTACCATCTAACAACAGACATGGGTAATTGGTGAGCAAAGCAATGGTAAATGGCATGGAGATGGGCAAATGTAATATGGGTTTTGGGGTACAATCAAACTCTCCACACCTCTTTTCCTCTGGCCATTGTATATAAATGAAATACTCTTTTAAACTCAACCTCTTAAGAAAAGATCCTGTATCTGACCCTGCAAAGATGCAAATATTTATTAAATCCTCTCCTTAGTCTTTCCACAAGTTAACTTTTGTATCACATATTCATTTTTTTGCATGCAGTGCAAGACTGGGTCTTTCACCAACGAAACGTTCATGACTGTAATAAAAACTACCAATTCAATTGATGAGCTTAAGGCTGTCACTGATATGGTGGATTGTGATATTTCCAAGTGGCGCTCCATGGACACTGGAGGGAGTGATGGTGAGTTGCCTGTCTGTATACAGCCAGGGTAATTTTTCTTGATGGATCAGAAATTCTGTATTCCTGTTTTTGTTGAACCCACTTTGGCCATAGCTAGACAAAGTGATCACTTTGGTGTCCATGTGTATTTATGTCCGTCTGTACATCTGTCCATCAACACCTAAGACTAATCCATATGTTAATGTTTTTTAATGTTTTAGTAATGTGGTCAGTTTCTTAAGTACACCTGGTAACAGGGTGTTGCTGCATGGTATGTGGGTCTATTTTGATCTTAAAGACACCATTTACAGAAAGCTTGGGGACAGTCTTAACATGCAGGTGCTTGCCAGCATCTTCACTACCTGTATTGCAAAGGTAGCACCCAATTGTGATGATTTTGGGCAAGAATGACTCACATGTGAATCCACCAGAACCATTGTTTATTTTTATTCTTGTCAGAGCAAACAATGAAATAGTAAAATTTAAAAACAAAATATTATTAGGCAAACCTAAGTAGAATTAGCAACTTTTAAGTCGCACAAATTGTCCCACAACACCTGTTACAGCTGTTGCACACATTGGTCTCAAATCCATGTTAGCACGATTGCATAAAACTATTTTATGTATAAATGATAAAATTTATGTGAATTATGATGATTTTGTGTGTAACCAACTGATTCACTTTTCTTATTCTGTCAAATTATTTATGCAGTAATGACCTTTATTTACTTTAACTTTCGCATGTTGGTTGCAAATCAAGTATGATTACATAAAAACATTTTTTTGTTATTAGAAGCAAAATATCACCTGATAAGTGTAGATGGTCCATTTTTATTGTGACATTTATTTATGCTCATTTTGATTTAGTTATGGCCCCTATCTTGACACAGAGTTTAACAGTTGCATCCATCAATGGTTTAACTTGACTTCATGAAAATTATTGATGTAGATCATTGGTATTCAACTGGCAAGGACTTAGGCAAATTTTACTTAAAATCTGATGATGTGAATTTGTTATATTCATTGGTACATATTATAAAAGGTATACCAGTTCAACTTAGCATTATCATGATCATATTGAAAATATCAGTATGAATTTGAAAAATATGTAAGTGCTTTTTAATAGTGACTTATTTCTCCATTATTGATACCCATCATAAAACTATCTTTTGTTTAACTCCTACCTCCAGAAAGTCTTGCCTCCTCATGAATGTGATATTTGATTTAGATTCAGTGATATTGAGAAGAAAAAAAAGTGAGGAAAATGATTCATTGTTACTTTCTTCATAATTTGACAGAATAAGAAACTGAGACATCATTCATGTCATACATGTCTTCCTAGATACACATTTAAGATATGTAGAAATTTTAATTTTCCAGGAGAGATTTTAAAATGGCTTTTTTCCATTGCCTTTAACCAAAACTTGACTTATAAGAAATTATGTGTTATTTATGAGTGTTCGAACCAATATTCATGTCCTTGATATGTACTTGATAGATATCTTAAAAGGGAGTAATTCTTAAAAGAGAAGGTTTACAGATTCTAAATGAGCATTGCTGATAAAGCACTACAGTCACTATGTAATACCTGATGAAATCATTTTGACATTTCCATGGTATCTATTTCAGATATGTTGATAAAGCAGAACCTGAACAGTCTGATATTTTTGAAGGAATTGTGTGAGAATAGAATCAGACGTTTGCAGCAGGGCATAGATGACACAGAATTTGCTCCTGATGTAAGTCAGTACTAATCTACTTAGAAACTACCCCACCACCACCACCACCAAAAAAAAGTCTTAGCCAAGTGTTGATTTTTCTTGAGTGTCAATCATGAAATTGGTACCATGTTTTTGACTCACAAATATTCCAACTTCAGATACGTCTTCACGATTTTCTTTATTTTTTTGTCCAGAATTCAGCATAGGAAAACATTTAGAACATTAATTCTGCTGAACATTTTGGATGCAACTCTTTTTGCTGAATTAATGCTCCCCCTCCATTTTTTTATGCCTAAGTTGTAATGGTAATATGCAAGAGTTCAGTAAAAAAAAATTTATATATATTTCAATCAATGCATTTTTTATTGATGTTTTCTATGTGATGATTACAGCACCTATATATATAGTGGCAGGCTGCAGTATCACTTATTTCCAAGAAGACCAAAAAAATTTGGAATAAAATTCTTTTTGCCGAGAATCTTCAGGAGACAGTCAGTATTAGATGAAAGTGGGGCTCTGAGAACAATTATTCTAATATAACTTCGCACAACCTGTACATTCATCAAAGAATATGCTGTTGATTTTCAGATTTTGATTTGATAGCTGATTTTGTGATTGCTGATGGTTAGCAGTCTTGCTGATCAAGGTGCTTAGTCACTTCTTTGGTTGTCTCAGAAAACTGCTCTCAAAGACCATCGTTTTATCTGCTTCCTAATAGAAGACAACTGTTTTGTGTTGCCAGAACACAGTTTATATTTTAGTTTGCCTAGAAATGATACCCATTTGAATGCAAGCCTTTTGGATAATAATGGACCTGAAGGCAATCTTGGAACAATTTGTAAAGTCACATTCAGTCAAGCAGAAGTCACCTGATTGGTACAACATGATGATATTACAAAATGTAACACTGAAGTATTTTTCATTGCAATGATAATATATTTAATGATGGTAAAAAAATATAAAAAAATACATAATTTAACTTTTATCATGTTGAAAATTAAACAATATCAATCTCTTTATTGCATAAAAAATTTATTCATTCCGGTTAATTATTGGAATTAAAAAGTGCTCTTTGGCTTTTTGGACTAACACACTGCTTTGGGATTATTGAGGACTCATTCAAAGACATTCTGGATTATATCATTATGATGCATCAAGACTATTGGGACAGCAGCACTTTAAGGATTATTGTAATTCATTGGGAACAGTTTTTACTTTTGATAGAATTGTAAGAGGACATGCAGGATTATTTGGGATTTAATTCACAAATTTTCACTTTGTATTCTAGGGAAATAAATTGTTTGTTGAATTTTACTAAACTTGATGGTTTTGCTTCTTTCTGTTACATAGTTTAAGACCATAGAGTCATAGCATGATATATAAGTTGTTAAGTAATTTTGATTGCAGCAATCTTGTGGGTGAATGCACTAACATATTGGACAGCCAGAAAAATCTAGTGTGCAAGCAGATTTTCAAAGCTGGTTGCCCATTGACGACAATGCATTTATATCCTGGACATATTAAATTAAGTTTAGATAAAATGTTTGAATAAGGTAAAGAATAAATGTTTTGCTCCAAATTGGAATTGTTTTGAATTTATTTACTGTTTTATTACTGTCAAATATTTTGTAAAATGGAGTCTTTCCTTTTCCCTGAGAGTTTCCTACTTTTCTACTTTTTCCTTGTGTTGTTACAGTCCCTATTTTCGCTTTTTTCTTATAAAATATTCTTTTTTCCCCAACCTGTTTTTAAAAATGTAGTCCTAATTTATTACTACTTTTTCACAAAGTTTTGCTGGTAAGACTAAATATGGCCTAGTTGGAATCATCTCTTCACATTTCATAAAAAGTCACAGAAGATATTCATTGTGTTGATAGCATTTGCAAAAGTAGCTAATACTAGTGTTTTTCCTTGATAGTTTCATTAATATGGCAATGTTTGAGTAATGAACAAGACATACATGAATCAGATAGATTACATTTTTTATTTGTAAAAAAGAAAGGCATTTAAATGTTAAGTTTAGTGCTATTTAATCAGCATCTGACATGCCCTTTAAGGTTTACCTTGATAAGTGGATGCCATTGCTGCAGTGTCACAGACTGGTTCTTTAATTCACTTCATAATAAAGTTCAAAACTCAGTTTGAGTCCAATGATATGTGCAGGACCAGTCTAAGAAGAATGATGATGCAAAAAGGATGACAAGTCACCGCTTTAAACCTTGTAGAGACTATCAAACACTTTTGTGGCACCAATCTTAGCATTTGAGTGTTTTTACTTTGCAAATAGAAAATGGTAACCTATTTGAATGGTGTATTGTTTTTTATTCAAATATTACCATGTGAATGAAATTGTTGCAGAAGAGATTTATATAACTATACTGACATGGTTTTTGTTCTACAGGTGCCAGACTATTGTAAAGCAGAGGATTTGTTTATATTGACCCTTGAAGATATTATACAGAGTAATATTGCACTGGATGCATTTATTGGTGAGTGTTCAAACAATACATATTTTTACAAATAATTGCTTTTTTGGCCATCCTGATTCTGTAAGGTAGGGCAGAAATGGTTTATTTTAATGTAGATATCTTTAATTTAGGGTTTATCTAGTACACTAGTAAATATAAGAATATGATTATCGGCAGAGTTGTTGACATATCTTAGAGCACTCAGTCTTCAGCTCATTAAGACATAAAAAAATTTAATAAACTTTCTAATGTCATTTTCAAACAGTTATAAGTCACCACTGGAATAAAGCACAGGTCATAGATTTTAACAGTCATCTGTGCTGAAATCTGTCTTCAGCAAAACCACAAATAAATTCCTGTTGAAAATGTCAGCCTTGGAGTATAAGTTTTAACTTGTATTTTGTCATACAGTTTCTGTAATTGATGCTAAAATTTATAATTATTAAAATTTCGTGGTCATGAGCACGTGCTTTACAGTCATATATCAGCATACAATAGAACAGGCATATATCAGTATACAATCCAACAGGCATATATTAGTATATAATCCAACAGTCATATATCAGTATACAATCCAGTAGGCATATATCAGTATACAATCCAATGGGCATATATCAGTATACAATCCAACAGGCATATATCAGTATACAATCCAACTGGCATATATCAGTGTACAGTAATCCAACAGGCATATATCAGCATACAATCCAACAGGCATATATCAGTATACAATCCAACAGGCATATATCAGCATACAATCCAACAGGCATGTAGCAATATACAATCCAACAGGCATGTATCAGCATACAATCCAACAGGCATATATCAGCATACAGTCCAACAGGCATATATCAGCATACAGTCCAGCAGACATATTTCAGTATACAGTCCAACAGGCATATATCAGTATACAGTCCAACAAACATATATCAGCATACAATCCAACAGGCATATATCAGTATACAATCCAACAGGCATATATCAGCATACAATCCAACAGGCATATATCAGTATACAATTGAACAGGCATATATCAGTATACAATCCAGCAGATATATTTCAGTGTACAATCCTACAGGCATATATCAGTATACAATCCAACACAAAATAAATGAAGAGATACAGGAAAAGAAAAGGTGATACAAAGTGGCACAATAAAAAACAAAAAATGCAAGGCACATGTGTATATCTTTTATATTCACTGAATGTTAAGTATATCACTTAGGTAAATGCATTTTGGATATGAAACTCAGACTTACCTATTTCTAATCTTATTCCAGAATTTATGTCAAGTGTTGGAGGCCAGATGTATTTGTTCTTTTATCTCAATGTTGAGGTAAGTTGCATTATTGTATACTGAGGTATGTCTCAATGTTGAGACAAGTGGCAGTTTTATATAGTAACATTTTATCTTATTGTTGAGATAAGTAGTGTTATTGTATTGTAATATTTTATCTCATTGTTGAGGCAAGTGGCATTTTTGTATATGGATTTCATCATTAGAAAATGTTCTTGATGAAACAGCACTTTAATTCAATTTATTTATTGTCAGGCCTGCCTTGTCAATAGCTGAACATAGTGATCACTTTGTTGTCCATTTGTGCAACTATAGGTATATCCATCCATCCGTGCATCCACACCCTGTGGTAGCTCAGTGTTAAAGTTTCTTGGTTGTAATTCACTGTCAATTACTTCATATGGGATGGTCTTTCCTTCCATCCATCTTTCATTCAATCAATTCAGGTTAACATATATCTTCTTTATAGTGCATACATGTTAAAAGGTTTCATCTTTTCATTTAAGTAAGTTAAATATTCTCAGACAGGACATAAGTGGAGGTGTTAATGAGATCCAGCTCTTCCATCTGTAAGTTTAAGAGTTAACAAAGTATCAGTAAGTATTTGAAATATTGCCCAAAATAATATTGTTTGCTACACTGTTGGATATGCTGATGATCTCTACCTTGTGCAGGAGTACCAAAGAGTGGTCAAATATAGATATGGCAAGTACTGGGATTCTTAAAAAATTGGTCAAATGTGATGGAGACTTTAGCAAATGCTTGGGATATTACATATATATGTATGAACATTCATCTCCACAGTGGAACATAGCAGACATCTTTCTTGATGGCGAAGATTGTATGGCATCATTTTGTAACTGTTGAATTGTTAGATTCATTGCTTAAATATACATTACAAAATTTCTGGTTAGACTGACTGGGTAGCAAGTATAAGATTAACCAGCTAACTGGTCAATTTAAGAGAAAGAATCTGTTGTTTTGCATTAAATTTTCAAGCTCAAGCACTATCACTTCCACAATTTAGTATCAGAATTTACAGCAGTAAAATTTACAGTGTGCTGTGAATGTAACACCCTTTGTGATTGGTTAAGTATCAGATTTTAAGCAGTAAAATTCACAGGATCCTGTGAATGTAACACCCTTTCTGATTGGTTGAGTATGAAAAATTGCTTCAGTAAAATTCACAGTACACTTTGAATGTAACGCCCTTTCTGATTGGTTGAGTATCAGAATTTGCAGCAATATAATTATCAATATACTGTGGAAAATGATATAGTTGTGATGTCACAACCATCCTTGTTATGTAGTGCCAAGGGAAATTACACTTTTTGCAATTTTTTAAAACTTTGTAATGTATGCAATGATGGATTAGCAGCGATGTTAATGGTGGTTTTACTGATAACAAATGTAAGCTCTACCACTTCATATTATCTCTTGCTTTAAAAGCTTAATAGGTGCCAACACCGTTAATCTCATTTAAGCCCTAAGTACAAGAATTTTATCCCTGAATTGCAGTCAGTATGAATGTTGTATTGCTCTGGCATAGTCATACAAGTAATCCCACACATAAAAGTTATAACGATGCTGATGGTATGAAATTAATTGCCTCTGAAAATAAGCAAAATAGAAGAGGTTAAAAATAAATTCTATCACATCTCCAGATGTAAGGCATTTTCTTCATATATGTTACCCATTCATAATACCTTAGGAGTGCAACAACTACCTTGCTAATCCAGTGCTCCCAAGTTAAATTTGAGCTATTAAAAATAGCTAAAGTTACCTGCTCACATAGATCAGATAAGATTGATCCCCCCTTGGATAGAGGGATTCTTGCCAAATCTTGTCTGTACTTAAGTTACTATTTCTGCTCATGATACAAAGAATGCTCTTTCAGAGACCTTAAAAAATTACTAGCATCAGGTAGTATTTTGCCTCCATCAAAAACCCAGTATCAAGTGGTATTTTTTCCCCCCATCAAGACCAGAGTCAGCCATTAGATGTAGACTGTCAACAACAAATCCAATCAAGGGCACTGTTTACCATGTTTTAATATCATTTATCCTGTCCTAGGATCATGAAGGTGGCATCAGAAGGAAGGAAAAATTATTCTGTTCCATCAAGACCAGAATGCACCATCAACTATAGATCCTTCACGGTCAACATCAAATACAGTCAAGCGACATTTAAGCCTGAGGGGGCACTAGCAGTGATCTAATATCCTGGCATCAAGAATTTGGCACTGGCAAAAAGGAAACAGTGATTGGACTTTGCCATCAGATGTGGATATTGTATGGTCAATACCATTTCTGATATGATTTTTCATATGCTGGAGGGGACATGGAATCATCAAATAACCATCCTGGCATCATAATTATGTAGATCATTTACAGTCAACACCAAATCCGATCAAGCCTATACTTTACCTTAGGGCACTGCTTATGATAATCCAATATCATGTATCCTGTGCCCTGTGTCAGAACACAGGCACTAACAAAAAAAAGCCATCTGGTTTAGTGCCATCACTGCCTTATGTCACCCCATGACCAAATATGTGTCGTGTTCCCCAGCTGCTATATAATTATGCAGTATTGTAGATCACATGGTCTCTATCCAATGTTCTTTCATGACTGGTATATTGCCTTGACAGACACATGCCAATCAATGTCCAATATATAGTGGACCAATGGCCAGTATTGTGTCACAGTACCCAGTTAACATTACCTATAACAAGTCCATGAGCACTGTCTGGGTCCATTGCCATTGTGGACCAAAGTCAAATGACATCATGTCCTAATATGGCTTACCAGTATGATACCGGATATGGTGATTTGCTGTCCCATATGTCTGACAATATACCTGGATGATTCAAAATACTTTCAGCAACTGACTTGAGATTACAGTATATGAGGACTCATGCTCACAAGCTCAATACTTGCTTAAATAATTGCCATCATTGCTGCTTCCTTTGACAGAAGAGATGCATTTTCCTGCACATCATTGCTTAACCTCCATAAGATTGCAATAGTCCACCTTAGGGGCAAACCTCAAGAGCCTGTAGGTCCAGAGTTGTACCCTTGTCTCCTTAGGGAGATAAATGAAACAAGAAGGATGCTCTAAAGCCATGCATAACAGGGATAACATTTCTATTAATCCAGTCAGCCAGGATGCCATGATCATGATTTCTGGAGGAATTCAATTTGTCTAGTGTAATGGGAGACAATGCACCATAGTTCCATGGCTAATATATGTTATTTTGCTGGCCCTCCAGACTTTGTTTTGTGTCCCAGTCCCAATATAATTTTACCCTTAATCACTGACATCACAAAAGACTTGTACTAAGTGGACATCGGGCAGCAAATCAACACCAGAATGTGTTCCTGGCAGTTCTTGCTGCCAAGGCCAAGAGCACAGTTTGGTTGGTTATATTTCCAGCTCTCTGTTCATTCATACAATATGGTTCAGAATGGGAAAACTCCCAGATGGGTTGTCATTACTATCCACAAGGGAGTTTTGCAATCAGGGAATTAGTATTCTAATTCAGAACACATCCCTTTGGTTTGAACATTAACCATCTTCACATCCATTATCTCCAACTCTGGTCAACATTCTACAAAATCACTTGTTGCAATATATTCTAGATTAAGTATGCAGGAACTTGAAAAGCCTCATTTGGCTAATGTTGTGTGTTGTTTTACAGGTCCTGCCTATAGGAATCATTATTTGTATAAATGTGCACCTCTTGCTGGCAATAATGGAAGACAATGAATTGTTGACTCCTCAGGACCAACGATTACATATCAGTCACCTAGAGATGAAAAGCCATAATGAATAAATTTCATTGGTGGCAGGAGATACTATGTGAAAAGGGTGTACTCATTTTTTCCAAAACATCTCCACTGGTGAATGATCTTAAAAAGCAGCAGGGGAGTGCCAGCTCTCCAGACCTCTGCCTACTGGTTTGGGATTTCTTCATCAGGTGGTGTTTTCAATGACAAATCCATGTACAACTCCATCACAATCCATGCAATCTAAACTGAATAATTTAGTCACTCCTTGGTATTCAGTCACATCTGTACCCTTCAGAATCTGATGCCTTAGGGATCTTTTGGATACAAGAGGGAATGCAAAACACCAAACCTTGCTCTCTCCACTCCAAAAGCCTGGAAACTTGACAATCTTGACAATCTTTCCATATATTGGACAAAACAAAGACCTCTTCAACTGTCAGGCAATCCATGACTATAACTGAAGCCTTTGGACTAGTGCCTGAAAGGGTATTGACCATAGGTTCTGACATGGTCGAATAAGGTACTGTTTGGGCATTGTTAGTTCACCTTTGACATAAAACCTCTTTCTTAGTGGCACTAGCTTAAAATAGCAGGAAGAATGAGTGCCTTGTCAGTCAGTAGATCAATCTGCTGTTCTGTCATGATAGCTTCATTTCATTCATGACAACCTTGCTTTCTTCGCTAAGAACAGGCTCCCACTAATGGGCAGTCTTTTGTTAAACCTCTTTCCTCTTTGGACCCTTCACCTCAGGACCAGCAACCAGACCCAGTGAGTTCTTTGAAGTGGTACTGAAATAAACCTGCCAGTGTGAAATAGGAGATGCTATTTGTATCTATATCTTTGAAAGAGGAAAATGTCAGTATCTTATCTTAGGCTCTATTGTGCTGTATCGGATGGGTTATTTGCTCATATACAGCCAACTAACGTTAGATCAAATGAAATTATTGTGCATTTTAGCTCATTAGGGTTAGGGCAGTTGCCCTGAGCATAGAATTCAAATACAACTCCTCTCTAATGGACATTATACAAGCCATGGGATTTACGTCAGGGAGGACTTTATCTAGCTTACATCTGAGAGCTCATTTTAACCCAGTGGGACCCTTAGCAGCATTACAGTAGGCTATCTTCTCAGGTCATTTGCTAGCTTTTCAGAGATGTGGCTGTACATCTTCTGGATTTGTAAAGAAAATTGTTTTCAAGAGAAGCCATATTTAGACATACAGAGTCACTGCTCCAGCCAGTAGTTGAAGCTGCATCACGTATTTTGTGGGGACTGGAGATGGGCCTTACCAGGGGTAAGGGGATGTAACTTTCTGCACCTTGTAGGTATTATGATTGGGTAACATATTTAGAAAATAAATCAATTTTTCAAGTAAAAAATATGTTTCTTATATAATAATTACCATAATCTGGATACATTCCCTAACCTCACATACTGACAGAGAATGCATTCCACTCCAGTAGTAACTGAAATATGGATGAAATTTGATACCAATCCCTATATTCAATGGGATATCATTTTTTTCTGAAATGGTTGACATGCATGGGCTGGATTTGTGATGTAGTAATCATATTGCTAAGGTATTGTGATAGGGTAAGTGTTATCGAGGAAACATATTTTACTCTAAAATTTGGTCTCTGATTGATTGAATGTTAAAATCTGTAACAGAAAAATCCATGGATCACTGTTGGAAGCTTTGATATCATATTGGCCAGTGTTCACATTTAACATTGTTAAGAACAAATTCGAAGGTTTTTTATTTTATGAGCTAATTTATATCTGGGTCCTTGTTAAAATTGTTTAGTGCAATGAGACCATGCCAAGTACTGATATTTTACTTGATCAACAATTAAGCCAACAAATAAATTTAACACTGGAATGGGCGTTTTGACCATAATTTTCATGCGTAAAAAGACACCAGATTTTCAACTAGTTCTGTTGTGCCACCTTCAGCTTGAATTCAGGAGCATATTTACATCCAGTGGCTGGTGCATTGCTGAATCTATCTGTACAAGTCGAACCTCTAAACAGTCTCCAAAGTGTCGAACTGTTTTAAGAGCTCAGTTTGTTAAGCTAACAAATACCAACTAAAACACAGTTCAGCAATACATCAGGGTCTGATTGCGGAATTCACATCCAATTAAATTTGCTGAAAAACAACAGACTGCACAAAAATAGTGCATCCTGTTTACAATCCATGCCTTTATTTCTTCATTGTATCCATTCTACATTTTTTCACCCTTTCCAAATTTTAAAATCTAGATTAAACCCTGATACATGTAGTTAATATTGCTTTAAGTTCTGCTCTCAGAAAATATTTTCACTTGTCTGACACACCGCAGATGGGGGAGGTAGTGGGTTCGAACCCCTGAGGAGTCATACCAAAGACTTCTAAAAATGGTACTAACAGCTGACTTGCTAGGTGCTCAGCATTAAGAGATTAGTATTAGGACTGGTCAGCCTGGTGTCAGTATAATGTGACTGGATGGGACATCATACCAAAATGACTGAAAAATTGTTAAAGCTATGTTAAAAATCCAAAAATACACACACACACTCACACTTGTCTGACATGATTGTTCCACAGAAAAGAAAGCTGTTACATATTTCTTAAGGTCTTAGTGTATTTGACTTTATCATGGCATACTGCACAGTTTTTTAAGACTTGACTATAGATGAGCATATACATATGAAAAATAATGAGCATTTGGACATCAGTTTAGGCTTATTATCTAGATTTTACAGTTTATTCACCTGTTAGATATGTAGCAAAAACAATACATGTGTAATTCTTATTCAGGGTTTCCGAGTTGCAGCTGGACAACAGATCAACAATTTGGAGCCATTGCGTAATGCAGCCATGATCATTTATGATCAGTATTTATCAGAAAAGGTTAGGGAAACTTTTTCACACTGTATTTTATACTTATTTGAACCTGTAAATATTGTAACATTTGAACATTGTATTATACTTATTTGAACCTGTAAATATTGTAACATTTCAATATGTGCATATTGTAGCATTTTTTAATCTGTGCATATTGTAACATTTGTTCTTTTTGGTGCTGTTTAGGTTCTTGTGCATGCTGATATATTTATGCTGTTATGCATTTTATTGTGAGTTTCACAAAAGCAATATTTGCCATTAGATTTAAGATAGCTTTTAAAGAAATGATGATAAAATTCTACTTGCAGCAAAGCAGCTTGTAGCATATATTGTTCAAAAATAATAATCATGTAGATTTATGTAATGATTAGAAGATTTTTCAAAAGACTTAATTGACATTATGTCCAAAGAAAAATAATCATCACTTTATATTCACCTGGTATGTAATACCAGAGGACATAAATTTGCTATGATTGTCTGTAAGCCTGTAAGTATTTTCATTTTGCAGAGCATAAACCACAAAATTTTGGAGTTATCTATCTGAAACTAGGTATTGGTATTGGACTGTTGGTCCAGATGTGCCTATTGATATTCAGTTTTTTGTTTTTGTTTGTTTTACTGTCCATCCATCCATTAAGCACTTTTATTTTCAAAGCGTCACCCTTGCACTGTTCAAGGTATCTTTATGAAACTTGGCGTACATATTGGACTAGTGGTCCAGATGTACCTTTTCCTGTTCACAGTTCGTCAATTTCAGTACTTATGTTTTGTCCATTTTTCTGTCCATTTATCCATCCATTATCCACACTCTCATTTCTGGATCATAATTCTTAAACTAATAAAGTAACTCTTTGAAAATTGGTATATATTAGATTAGTGGTACCAGTATGCCATTTTCATTTCACAATTCGTCAGTTTCAGAATTGTATTTTTAGGTTTTTTGTACATTTTTCTATCCATTCATCCATCCATAATTCACAACTCATTTCCACTGCATAACTTGAAAACCATTTAAGATATCTGTATGAAATGCCATGTCCCTATTAGGTTAGATTAGTTTTTTGCCATTCACAATTCCTCAGTTGCAATATTGTTAACATTTTCATCCATTTGTTCATTCCTCCATCTGTCATTCACAACAGAGGATGACTCCAAAACTGATAAAGATATTTATTTGAAAATTTTTACATATTTTAGACCAATGTTCCAGATGTGCCTCTTGCTGTTCACAATAAAGTTTTAATATTTGAAATGTTTTTGACTGTTTGTTTGTCCATCCATCCATCTGTTATCTGCACATTAATTTTCATGGCAAAATTCCAAAACTGTTTAATATATCTATGTGAAATCTGGAACACTTATTGGACTAGTGATGTAGATGTGCCTTTTCCTATTCACACTTCTTTAGTTTCAATATTTTTAACATCTTTGTACATTTGTCTGTTCATCATCCAAGCCCCTTTCATTTCTTTCACTTCTGGAAGAAAACAGCTTGTGGTGCCAACCACTTCTCTGTATACCTTGTACATATAAACTTCCAGTTTAGAAAATCTTTGATAAATCATTATGTTTCCTTGCAGACAGTTTTGGTTGGGTTGGGAATGTAGATGACTCTTTCCTCAGCTTTTTTTGTTATGCCTTTAGTCAGTAATATGCAATGAATATAGGTATCACCATCTGTCTGTCTGTCTGCCCATTGACATTTTCATTTCTGGATCGTAATTCTCAATCCATTCAACCATACTAGATACATTTGTCAAGCAAGTTGTGTTGAGGTGCCTTGTGTACTTAGAATCTTCCTCGTTCATTATTTTTTTATGTTACCTTAGAAACAAATTGAAACATATGTAGTGTACAAATTTTAGAGTGCGGCACCATTGGGTAATATCATTTGTAGCATAAAAATTGAGAATGATTGACCACAGTTAGACCAATAAATCAACCCCACCCCACCCATCCTGTGCTGATATTGATGGATGGTTTATGGATCTAACCTCACCTGTTCATTAAAATTGTGCAATTTGGTGCAGACAAATATGTCTGCACACATCAGTGTACATTTTAGACACCAGTGTTAATCACAGCTTTTATGTCATGATTGGCTGAAGGGCCCTTTCAGTGACATGTGCAGAATATTTCCAGGTCAAATCCTATGTCAAATCCTATGTTTGACAAAATTGTAAATTCATGTGGAGTAGCACAACCCTGTCTCATGTGGCCATTTTGTAGTTGTTGCTTATTTGGGCAGAAACTTGGAATAACACCGCGGTTTGGAATCCTGTGTTGTTACTTTCTTTCTTCAGAAATTGCAAGACTATGCACAGAAATATAAACATACCAAAGCCCTGTGGTTAGTTCTTTGAATATACATGTATTGACAAAGGTGGCTGGAAAAGGACTTTTTATCTTCTTAATTTTGATGTGACAAATATATTGACAGTACAACTAAAACTGTTACTCAGAATTATATAAACAGTGTCTTTAATATACTTAAAGGAAAATATGAAGAGGTTTTAATTTTATGCACCAATTTACAAGTGAAGTTGTAGAAATCGAGCCACAAGGTAAACTTCTCTCCTCTGCTTTCATTAATTTTATCTGACTATATAAAATAGATTGTAAAATTAGATCTTGAAAAATTAATTTTAAGTTACAAAATTTATACTTGATAAATGCAACTGTTATGAAATTTATGTAATTATTGTTAAGGGCATATGCAATATATTAAGTGAATAATTTAATGAAATATGATGCACTTATGAATTATAATGTCTTCTTTTCCTACCACATGAACAAGATGTGAACGTTGATATTTGCATGTTTATAAAGCCTTGAAGAGAATCACTCATTGACCATGCACACCCACCCTCACTATCCAGTGTGTACCAGTTAAAAACCAAAAAGAGGAGGGAAGGTAGGGATAAGTAATGCTCACTAACATAATTATGGACTGTCCAGTGGCACAACCATGCCATTACATGTAAGTAGTATATGACCTGTATTTGCTGAGGCACTACAATATACCAAAGCTAATACACTGCCAAAATGAACAAATTAAATTGTTAGCAGCTATGAGCCCAAGGTTACTACCAAATATTTTTTTGAAAAAGGAAAACCAACACTTTAACATGTATCAACTCAACCTGTATGACATATCAGACAGCCTTATTTTCAATTTAAAAATTGACACCAACTTCCATGAGACAAAAAATAATGTTTATAAACCAGCACTTTAATATCCACTGACAGTTTTATAAATGTTAAGATTTCTAGAAAAGTTGTAAATCACCTTGTTTGTTTTTGTTTTTTTTAATGAACACCATAGTCCCATGATACAAACAATACCAAAAAAATTCTGAAAAATGGCATACTCGCATCCTGCAACAACTTAATGTGAAATTTATAGCTCCATGGGGCAATAATAACAGTCCTTTTATACTTTTAATACCTTCAAAATATTCTTTCTTTGCCAAAATTGTTAAAATGGCATGCATGAATCATACAAAAATTTGGAATAAGTTTCATAACTGTGGAATACATCTCTACAGGTTGATAATAACGGTGCCTATACACCTTTCTTACATTCATAACACCCTTTTAGGCCCAAATGAAAAAGAAACAGCTTAAGAAATAAATAAGAAACCAAGGAAAGAAATATATACAAGTACAAATACACACACCACACATCGTATCTTCAAAATATTGGTGGGGGGGGACTACATGTACATTCCCCAATATGCCATGCAGTTGTATTGCAAAAATTTAGTCAATGCTGGGGATGTTGACATTGTGTAACAGGCCCCTGAATAGGACAAACAATCACTCCAAGAAATCAGACAAAGATCAACATTTTCATGTTGTTACAGATTTATATCATTTGGGGCATAAACCTTTCCTTTACACTGATGAAATATCTGAAGATGCTTTCTAATTAAGTTTTGACTTTAAAGCACAGTAAATCTCACATTCTAGTTCATAAGAAAGACCAGAACAATTTGGAATTCCAAGTTGTGTGTAATTTCTTGAGAAAAGGTTTACTCCAGGTTGTTGCCCAACATAGCAACAAGCTATGAAATGGTCAAAGGAGATATGGTTGTGTTATTCCCTGTGGATTTACAATTTGTCAAACACAGCTTTCGACCTCAGCTGAGCATAACTCAAGAACTGCGAGAAATATTAGTGTCTAAAATGTACAATGATGTGTACACCATATTGTCTGCACCATATTGCATGATTTATTGAAATGGTTAGATCAGTCCAAAAAATGCCCATTACTATCAGCACAAATTTGTGAAGCTGGTTTATCAGCCTGAACAGTAGGAGTCTTTACATAATAGGAGAATCTTGAGATATATCATCTGTAGATGATTTGTTTTACCACAACATTCATTACATTTCCTTTTCAGTTAATAGATTTTATGTGTTTTCACAGATTTTTTTTTTGTAAAGGCATCAGTTATATATAAAATTTCAATTTTATATCATCAGACTTGTAATAATACCATTCATTACTTTCTTTGCTATATGTTTTGAATATTATATAGTAATAGTAACAAAAAGTTTAGTGGTAATGTGTGTGTTTGGATGTGTGTGTGTGTGTCTTTTTGGTACAATTTTTTTTTATCCATTTGATGTAAACTGCGTGATGCACATCACAGCATTCTACAAAATACTTTAAATGACATGGGACCACTTCAGAAAATAAATAATAGTGATTTGGATTTGGATTTTTTTTAAAATGTAGCTTTAACAATTTTTCAGTCACATTGCTACGATGTCTGCAGTGTGGCAGTTTATAGTGATGTCTAGCACTGGGGCATCATGCCACGGACATGTAGCATGATGTCCCACCCAGTCACATTATCCTGACACCAGGCCGACCAGTCCTAACACTAACCTCTTAATGCTGAGCACCAAGTGAGGCAGCTGTTAGTACCATTTTTGTAAGTCTATGATATGACTTGGCCGGGGATTGAACTCACGACCTCCCGCATCTGAGGCAGATGCTCCAACTACTAGGCCACCGGAGCGGTCTAAAATAATAGTGCATAAAATTATATTAAGCATAATACATGGTGAATATTGATGGTTTTTAAGTTGAAATAAGGAAATTTTTTGCAGATGAAATGGAAATACTGGATTGTCACATGTGGCAATGCTGCTTACTGCAATACAGAATGTTTCCACTTCACAAGTGAAATATTTTCTTATATCTACTTAGAATCATAGATTTTCTTTCTGTTATATATTTTATAAAGACAAAAACCATCAATTTGCATGGATTTGTTTCTCAGTTCTGTGTTAGTGCCATTAACAAGTGCATTACTACATTGATAAAAAGAAGTTCTGAAATTTTGTAATAATTTAGCTTGTACATATAATGCTTCAAATTGTGAATTTTGTTAAATTAATGACTCTTTATAGAATGAAAATGATGAGATTTTTACATTTCTTAACACTTTCTGTGCAGATTGATGCAGTGAAACTATGTTGTGGTTGAGGTACTGTAGAAACATTACAGAGCAGTCATATTTGATAGAAATAAGTGTGTGACATCTTTAAACAAAAGATTTTAATGATTGTGAAGTTTCTTGTAAGGATTTTGGTTCATTATTATCTTTATTTTTGCATTCAAATATGAATATTTGGGTGACCTTTACTCATGCTTTAAAAGTCATCCTGAACTATCTACAGTTCAGCTACAGTGGTGTGTCTCGTTATGTCCTTTGCTTTTATTGCTAAGAACAGGCTCTTGAAAGATCAGCAATTTATCTTAGAACCACTGCCTTTTTTGGATCCTTATTCCAAACAGCATATGTACACTGAAGCTTACTGAGCTAGTCAGAAGAGGAATATCCTGATTATTATTACCACTCAAAGAAAGAAGGGACAGTTTTTCCACTTGAGTACTGTTATCCTGGATCCATTGCATTATCGAATCAACTTCTGAGGAACTAATTCAAGACCAGGTGAATTTATAATGTGTATCAACCCAAACAATTGGGGCAGGTCATAAGTAGTATAGCGTTTAAATGCAACTATTTCCCAGGAAACATCCAAGCCAGGGATAAGGGTTAAGGGGACTAACTATGCCTCATTCTTGTTCTATTGATGTATTATGATCAGGTAACGTATTTGAAGAAGAAACAAGGTTTTAGAGTTTAATATATTGCTTCAATAATACTTGCCTAATCATAATACAAGTACACCCTCCCAAACCTTCTGCACAGTTGCATTACTAGAGGATTGTGCATATTCGCTCTAGCAGTAATTTACAGTAGACAGCAATTGGCACTAGTCCCCTACCCAAGGGAGATCACTCTTATCTGACTTTCATCTCTGCAGGCAGATTACTGTTTAGCACTTTTGCTTAAAAAACAGGTCAAAAGATGTTGTGAACGTCTTTTTTGGTTTGGGAGGGCTGGATTTGTAAGTAGTTGATGTACACCTAAATATTATAATCAGGTACGTATTAGGAAAGAAACATACTCCTCAATTTGTTTTTCAGGCTTCATCAAAAATAAAGATTGAAACAGATATTTTAAAGAGATTTCAAGCAAAAATCCGACAGAAAGACTTAGTAGTTGATGTTTTTGATGAAGTTCAAGCCAGAGTAAGTAAAAGTTCTGAATTTTATTGTTATCAAAGAGCAAGACAAATATTTTAAAATCAATTGAAATATAAAAAATATATAAATCTTGCCTCAAATCAAGAAAGTGTAATGGAAATATATCATTGAACTCAGAAAATGGGCACAAGATCTGCATGTCAGATTGCTGTAAAAGTGAAGAATGGCTTTAAAAGTAATTTGTAATCTGTGTTTAGGGTTGTTGAGGTTCCTCAAATAATTGTCTGTTATCTACGTTTGGACACCATTGCATGCTTCATTAAAACCCAGTCATCAAATTTTATTAATCTTGGCTGAACAGAAACCTGTTACCAAAAGAAATTTGTAAAATTTTTGTTGAACCGATGTTATAAAGCAAGACTTAACTGTTGCCCTTCAGAGAGCATGAGTGGCAGTGATGGCATCAACAGTGTTAAGATCTTGGTTAAAGTTTATCATTTGTTTATATTTCCTTATTTCCCTCATTGATTATGTTTCTGCACAGAGAGGAGATAATTTATTCTACAGTAGACTTAAACATCAGACCTTGAAGACAGATTCATCAACTTACTATAGTTCGGAGGAAGATTTTCATTTGTTTTCTTGACTCCTTCATATTCGTACTTGATATTCCCTTTAATTATGCAACAGTAATTCTGTGTCACACTTGCTTTTGACCTTGAATTAAGAGCTAAGTGATATTGGGAGTTGTGATAACTCAGTTAGTAGAGCATCAAACTTATAATAGAAGGGTTATGGGTTCGGTACCTGCCCTGGCCAACCCAGGTCAGCTGCCTGAATGGTATCCTTGGGAAAGGCACTTAGCTCATGTTTCCTGAGCATGATATAGCCAACAGTGTGTTAAAAAGTGCTATTAAAACCAACCAACTTGCAAAGTTTTCATTGGATTTTATTTTCTTAATCCTTTCATGGTATCTGTTTAGCAGATGCTAGTTTTACAGAAATTTAATGTTAAATGAGTTCTATAGGTTTCATTCAAGTTTGTGACCCACCATTGATGATGTACAAGGATCACACGAAGAATTTAAGTAACTAAATGCAAAATGGGATAAAAAGTCACCTATTTTGCTTCTGGATATTTCTCAGAAAGACATTTAAACTTTTATACCGTAAAAAATACAAACCACATACAGTAGTAAAACAGTGACATGCAGTTATTTTCAAGGTAAGGGATGTGACTTTTAATGGTTGATTGTAGGATCTTCTGTGAAGTATATTGCTTAATCAGGGTCAAGTATATCTTAATATTAAACAATCAACCTTTAAATATTTTTTGGCACTGAAGTTTTGTAATTATCTAAAGTGGATTATTTATATTTTCCTGTAATCACACATTGAATTTCTGTCAAAATAAGAGAGAGGTTTGCATTTATTACAAAAAATATTGGTTTTCCATTCTCACAAGGCAAAACTATATAACCTTATTATGACTCTGTATTTATCATTTGTGCTGTGATGACAAATTTTAAATGTGTGCTGTCATTTCCTTTCCAGGTATACCAGATTATGCATGGGGAACAGTATTATGAGAAATTTATCCAAAGCAAGGCCTACGTCAAGCTGCTGAAAGACCTTGGCTTCTCCAATAACTCACACAAATCAGATGAGGAGGACAATATTAGTCTGGATGATGGTCAGTTCATCTCTGGTTGAGTGCTCTTTTACCATGTTCACTTTGTTGTTGTTGCTATTGTTCAGAATTAGAATTCACATTGTTTAAATGGCTCATCTGAAAACTTTATTTATCCAGCAATTCCCAGACAACATAAATTTTGCAAGATAAGTAAAATGATTGTTAAAGGAAAGAAACTTTTGGATATTTATTAACTTTTAAGTTTTAATAATGGGCAAGTAAATAATTTTCAAATTTTCCTGCCCTTAAAGAGACATTAATTAATTAAAAACCATATTGATATAGAAAATAACTACAAGTTTTTGTGATATATAGCCATTTTTTAGATCATTTTTTGATGAAAAAATATATATGTATGTTTTCAGTGTCCCGGATTTTCTGGTTCAGAGTATGTTGGCATGACACTATAGCCTGTGACTCATTGTGGTGATTTTGTCCTGAAGTCTTAACATTCCAGACTTTCTCCTCAGAGTTAAAGTTTTTGGTGTTTTTAAAAAAAAATAACTCTTGATAGAGCAGGGTCGGGTCTCTTTGGACCATAGGGACAATATGGAAACTTCTAATTTATCTTTGTTTGTTTTGGTTGATATGCAAATACTTCCTGTCATGCCCTTTAAATATAAGTGTAGACTTCCTCATTCCATTTTGGCATCATCTGCTTAAAGGGGTGAGTGGGAATTCATTGTGCGATCTCTGTAGTTATTGATAACTAAATAGACATATATTTTGTTATGCATGCACATGTATGCAGTGAGTAAGCATTTAAGCATTTAACCAACCATCCTGAAGCATTTTATTTTTATACCCACTAATGACATCATACACACCATTCACATGATCGAGGAAGTGACGTGTTGATGTGGCATCATGTAATGGCACATAATAAAACAAGCATGAAGGTGTCGGAATTCACACTACAGGAAATTGACACATTCGTCTCTTCTCAGATATTATCTTGGAAATAGAATGCAAAGTTATCAGAAGCATATGATAGGATCTGAAAATGATCTAAAATTTTACTACAAGGAATCAAACATTAGTGATGTTATATATTGCCCAATTAATTCTCCATTATTTGTCAGGATGTTATGAAGGGATATCATTGTTTCTTATGACACCCTTTCGTTCAGTGAACATTAACTGATGTATAGAGGTCTGAGAAGAAACATAATAGTGAGATACAAGAGTACAAGGTTTTAATCCCTGCTAAAACAGATAAAGTAAAAATTGTACAGAACAGCTTAATTGAATAGATATAACTAACTCTGCTAATTATTAAATTGTTTCAATATCATTTATGTTCTCAGTTGTTTTAAATGCTTCAAGTTTCTAATGTTACCTGACATCATGTCTGGCTTCAACCAAAACTGTCCAATCTGACACACAGACAGGATATATCCAAGGGGCTGAAAAATCATGTGACCAATGTTGATGAATGTTAGAAACACTTCCAGTTGTAAGTGGAACCTCCAACAACTGCTGCAAAAATTGTCACTTCTTGTATTACAAGTTTGTGCAGATGAAACGTATAAATGACTTAGATGTCCGAATAAACCCAACCCCTGCTCTACTTATTGCTTGATAATCAGTTTCTTTTCACGCTATTTCCACTTTTTGTTCGCAAGTTACAGTTAATTCTTTGTAGGAATCAGTTTTCATGATTTTGTAAAAAGCAGCATTTTCAACTGCACTTAAATTTGTGGATTTGGAGAGGGGCTCCCATAGTTTCACTGAAGGATCATTGTCCATTTGCTCCTTAGTTTCATGGTTTGTAGCACCCATAAATATTGGTACACTACAAAATATAGTGAATTCACAGTATTTGCATTGTTGTTTTTGTTGCCCTGCATTGAAGTTACAATTTGCTGAAATATTATTTTAGTTTGATAAATTTACTTTATGTATCTGAGGAGAAATTCCAGTAGCATAACTTAACCATGGGAGAGTAAGGCATGTATAAAATACATAAAGTAAGGCATGTACACTAAATACCTTTTGGGATAGTCATCCTTGGCATGGTCACGGGTTTATTACATAATCAAACTTAAATTTCTTTAGCAATAGTTAGAATTTTGGCACTTTGTGGTATTGGGCAATATAATATGTTGGCAATAAGGGCTATCACAAGTGTGTGCTGGAGAAAAAGACACAATGGATGAGCAATGCCTTCGATGCCCACCCTCACCCCCACCACCAAAAATACTGCCAACTCTGCGAAATGTCCCCCACCCCCAGCATGGCACCCCTGGCAGTTGCGCATACCACCTCTGCCTCTAGTGATGATCCTGTTGGTAATGGGTTGGATGAGACTAAATGAGAAATGTTTGTCTTTGAACTCTTAAGATCAGAGTCATTTTGCCTTTCTTACAAGAAGTACATGTACATCAAAATCACCCATATAACTTGTCATCATTTCATTCAAGGCCCTAACAAATTTAAACTTCCAGACTGCTTCCCAGATACATTGTGTGAACTAAATTACATATGCAGTAATTATAGGTTATTGGTCTGATACTGACAAATATAGTGTAAGAGTTGTTGTATTGTGTGGCCGTGGGAACACAATATGACCAAAAATGAGTTGACACTATTTTTAGTATCAAACCAATAACCTACAGACATACAGACTTTAGACCAGGGATCTCAAATACCCTCATGCAGCCCTCAGGGTGGTTTGAGTTTGAGACACCTGTTTTAGACTGAACAAAGTTCATATTTCATCAGATATATTTTTGTTGTAAAAAGCAAATTTCAGCAACAAAATTAGGAAGTAAAACATGTAATGCTAACCACAATTTTCATTTGATAAGACATTCTTGATGTATGTTTACACAGATAGTCAAGCCCTAATTTAAAAAAAAGGCATCTGGGAGCAATTCTGACAAGAATGCAATGCTAAATCGCTATGATGTAATCACTAATATTCAGTTGTTGTTCAAGATGAGTGTCAGATTATTTATGTAGTCGCTTTGAAATAAATGAGAACATGCATCGAGGTTGGCTTCCAGTAACTGGCAAGATGGTGGATGCTTGTCGCTTCGCTTTGACATTGTACACTGAACTCACGATGGGTAATATTCTGGACATATGCTAAAAGGGGAGCATGGTTTATGGAAGGATCCTTATCATTCCTGTAGCGGGTGGGGCTTCTATTTCTTATATGGAAAGAATTTTCCTTCTAAGAAAAATATGTAATATAGAAAAAGTATGATACTGGAGTTTTCAGTGTTGTAGGATATTTCATACTTTGAATATAAGAAAAATAGACTATTGCTGGAGTATATAATAAAACGGGGTTTGAATTTTGATTATTGTTGATATTCCTTCTTGTCTATACCGCATGTATACCACATGCTGCCTAAAAGCTTAGGATGTAGAGCAGATGCAATAAAGAAATGCATCAGTAAGTTTTGCATGAGCATTTACATCCAGTCAGATTTTAAATCTGTGATAAAAAAGATGGTCATTTCTTTTCTCAGTCCTGAGGCTTGGCTTGGTTTGCTTTCTTGTTTCATGTTACAGCAACACAATTATGTTCTTAAGGGCTGAGGCAAATAGAGTAGTATATTGCCTTGCTCAAGGACACACCATAATAGTTTAGGTGCCAGCCCCCAGGTTTGTGACCATTAGGTTTCACAGCTCAGGCCCATGGAGCCAATTCAATTTTCTAAAAATGTTATTAAATTTTATTGGGAGTGCTACTTGATCTTCTGCTGGGTCAGTTGATATCCATGGGAGCCAACCCTGCTACCCAATGAAAAATTCAGTGTTATGTCAGTCCCTGAAAGTAGGCAGCTTGGACTGGTCTGATGGTAGGATTCAACTCCACATCCTTTTGGTCCGGATTTTGGAATGCTAAACACTGAGCTATCATGGGTCCTGTCTCCATTACTCACCTCTTGCGATGTGGGAAGGTGTACATGGCCTATTCAACATCCACGAGTTCAGAGGGTTTATACTGAGGCATATAGACTCTGATCTGGGGAAATGCTTAAACGATAAGTTCTCATTCCAAACAGGTTTTCTTGTTTGAAGAGTTAAAATATAGTACAGTACTCCTTCATTATAAGGTTGTCCATGTACACTACCCCCTCATTATAATGTCGACCATGGGAGCCATATAGAAACGGCCTTACAATGAAGTACATGGTACATACAATTTAAATACTCATTAATGAAGTGATACCTATGACCATACTTGCCTTATAATGGGGGTATATATAATGAAAGTCCTTATAATGAGGGAGTTCTGTACTTGTAGTTGCATGAGTATCCATTGGTGATACTGGCTACAGTGTGCATATATTGTCATGCAGCATGTTTGTTTATAATGCAGATGTGTCCATGAAGTCATCAGAAATCGTAAGTTGTATTCCTTGCTTGACCTCTTTCTGTTTGAAAATTGTTTCACGCTTCTTTTAAATTTGTATACATTGAGTTTACAAAAGCTTCACTAGAATATATTTTACTTGTTTATCTAATGAACAAGTCAGCTGACAGTAATGTGCCTTGTTCGTTAGTAGAATGCACTTCAAACCTTGGCTTATTCGGTAAATGTGAAAAATATAATGAAGCCTTGTTAATTTTTGTACTTTCAGTGCTGTCCTTTTTGCACCTACATTATTGATGAAGTATCTTGATCATAATTTTGCTTCAAAAATGATGGAGGAAATGTGTTTAAAGAAATTATCACTCATGTCACAAGATGTTCTGATCAATGGTGTCTTTATGAACAAGACCTCATTATGTTTTTTTTTTTGTATACTTAGGCTGCTATTCTTACCATTCCTTCAGACAAGAATTAACATGTTCTTATTCGTGCATTTCAAAAAGAACAATTTTTCTTGAATATAATGCAGTTTATTTCATGCAACACTATAGTTTTAATGCATCATGAAGTAACATTATGACAGTCTTTTTTTTAACATTGGTTTTCACTGATGATGTCATATTTTTAGATGGAACATTTTCTTGTGTTACTGTTCATACTATAATCTTCAGTTACTTCTTTCAGTAATTTGTGGAACTAATTTAAATTAGATTTTCACTTAAATCTGGGGGTTTTGTAATTGAAATTGCAAGATTTTTCTATATTTTGAAATCATTTATTGTCTTGGCAACAAAGCATGGGTGGAGTACAGATATAACATTTCTGATGGTGTTGTCATTGTTGGTTTAGGCATCATCATTATGATTTTGCATTTCGCTTAGTTTTTCTGTCTTTGCTGAATATTGGAATATGCCCTGGCAGAACAGTGGGACATAGCATTATGCAGAATTGGGGGGGGGAGTACCATCAGTTTTCTTGATTTTGTAAAAATTACATGTTTGTAGATACCTCAATTCACGAGTTTGGAAACGGGTTTGAAACACATTGTTTCCAAAGAAGATCTGTAGTTCATTTGATCTTTAAAGTTGTGATTTGTAGCAGCCAAGAAATTCATAACAAATTAGTTCCATGAAAAATAATGAATTCATAGTGATCTTATTAGGTTTAACTCACTTTCTTCCGAGTTACCAAAACTTAATACATTGTATTATGTAACTATAGTTCTAGGATGGTATTGATTAGTTAGTGACTGTAGTTAACTGTACTAGAATGATATTGATCAATTATAGTCTACATTACTGTTATAGAATGGTCTTGATCAATTAATGTCTATAATACTGTTACAGAATGGTCTTGATCAGTTAATGATGTATCACTGTCTGTTCATAAATATGGTCTTCATCTTTTCTTTTTCCTCAAAACTTGGCATGCATGCACTGTCACTTATAAATCAAGTCCAACTGCAGACTGCACAGACCCAAATCTGCCATTGCATGATACTTCATCACACCTGGGTCTGTGCAGTTGGTTAGGAGTAATCATTAGGACAAGCAACATAGACCCAGATCTGCCAGCACATTACACAATGGCAGATCTGGGTTTATATTGTTTGTAGCTGCACTTATAAGCGAGTATAGATGGTAAGTATAAATCTCTATTTGAAAAAATGTGTACAAGTTGGGTAACATTTTTTCTTACTGATCTCTGTGAGAGCATGCATTTTGTTTTCTGTTTTAGATTTGAAATTAAGACACATTTTAACAAGACTAGTTTTTAAGTTTCTGACAAAATGGTGAAGAGAACAATATCAATTCATATTCATTTTGATGGTTCTATGTTTTAATTTATAACAGTTTATTTCAACCATACAAAACTTTCCTGTGTTACCATTTACATGTATTTATCAATTTATATTTAGACATTTTAATAGGATAAACTACTAAGCTGTAATTATAATTTTACATACAAGCAATTCATGTACCATGTATATTTGCTTATAAGTCGAGTCAAACTGGAAACAGCAAAGATCCTGATCTGCCGTAGTATAATTCACCTGCAGATCAGGGTCCATCTTGTTTGTTCTTCTGATTACTTCTAGCAAACTGCACAGACCCAGATCTGCAGGTGCATTATGTGATGGCAGATCTGGGTCTATGCAGTTTGCAGTTCGACTATATATATGGTAAGCTTAAATTAACTTTAAAATTCTATAACCACTGCTGCTATATCTATCATAGATTGGTGGAACTTTTTAATTTAATCTGTTAACATGCATTTTCAGACTCTTTACATATTACATTTAATGCTGAAGTACTTTCACAGTTTGCATGCAAAAATAATTGCTTTATAAATAAAGACAAAATATCTGTGCTTATAGTGCTAGCAATTTAAATTTTTAATTGTTTACTTCAGTAGATAAAATCCATCACATTTTCTCTGCATTCAGGTAGTGCATTGTTTTTGTGGCTAATATTATACAGGCACATACAATTTTGGGTTAGTTATAAGCAATAATTTCTCCACAAGACCATGAGAAAGTCATTCTAAGCAATAATTTCTCCATAAGACCATGGTAAAATCATTATAAGCGATCACTCCTCCACAGACCATGATAAAATCTTTATAAGCAATCATTTCTCCACAAAACCATGATAAACTGGTTAAAGTTGGAATGTGTAATATGACTCAATGAGTCAAATAATTGTTGTTATACCCTGTTGAAACTTAGTCATTGACATATGTGAATGATGAGAAATACATGTAAGTATAACATTTCCAACACCAACACAGGAATCAGCAATGTTAAGGCCCTATCCTCAAACAATTGAAAGTCATTTCCCATTGACGTCATTTGCTGTATTCAGCTGGAAAAGTTTTAAAATATAACGGTTTGTCTTAAAGTCTGTTCCCTGCTATGTTGAGATTCCAAATTTAACTGTATAAAAGCAGACAGCTTTGTCACCCTAATACCATTCTCCATCAATACACCTAATTGCAGGTAACATTTATTTATATCCTGATATGCCAAGATTCCCATCTTGACTATAAGATAAGATAAGAAGATAAGAATTCTTTATTTCAGACTACATAGTCCATACATCTAAATTAAAATACGGATATAAAGTAAAATATTGTAAACATAAAAGAACATATATATCATACGTACAAGTATACATCTACAACAATTAACTGCGCCCTGCATTGTTAAGAATGAAATTAAGTGGCACATTTAAAGAGTAATTTGTACCATCTACTAATAATATGAGAATTTAAATGAATGTCATAGTTCCAAAGTGATTTCAATATACAGTTCTCACTATTAGATAGTCTTGTTATCATTGAGAATACATACTTTCTCATTACTTCCTCAAAACTGAATACATTATAATTTACAAACATGTTGGAGGCACTGTTCCATCTAGGAAGACCTAATAGAAAACAAAGACTATTATTATAAGCAGACAGCTATGTCACATAACACCATCCTCTGTCAAGACACTGCTTTCCACAGAAACTTGTTTTGTGACTTTCAGTTTCTTTTGAAAACAGTGCTAAAATTTGTGCTTTCATCCAATACCATATCATATCTGCCAAATAGTTGGGCTGCAGTTCTTTTTTGTAGCAAACATTAAACCAATAAAATTCTACTTGCTGCTTGAATATATATTGGTGCCATGAGGAAACAATATCGTGATAAAAATGCTTAGAAATGATAGTCGCCAAGAAACCACAGTAGTATCAAAGTGGTATTAGTATTTGTTTGCAAATTATGGAGTTTATTATATTAGTAACTTGTGTTTTTGCACAGTCATTATTCAGTTTGTTAGATTAGGCTTGAAATAAAAGCAGAACTGAATGTTATGTATTTATGAAAGCACATGCACCATTTACATTGGTATGAGTATGATTTTATATTTGGGATGGTTCCTTTAAGGACAGGGACACGTATGTATTTATAATGTTTGTAGCTTATGAAAAATTTGGCAGCCCAGCAATACAGTCTCCTGTTCCCTAGATTCCAGGTATGTATTTTTTTCTTTCCCACTGCAGATCATAGATGCAACCTAGGTATCACTTACTTAATGGAGTTGTTTTTTCATTTAAATCCAGCTTTTATACTGTTACCAAAATTGATGTGTACCTTCATCTTGATAATAAAGTAGGTCACATTATTTTTGGGGTACTAGTCAAGGGGAAGCAGAGGTTAAGGTTCTTGTAATGGCAGAGATAGAAATTGTAGTATTCAATGGTGTTCTTGTTTGTGGCAGAATGATGACAGCATCTCCATCAATTCCTCAGAGGAAGGTTCAGTCCCCTCCTTTATCAACAGTTCCACCTCAAACAACTCCTCTACCATCCATGGGGAGGTAACTGTCACAGCCACAGTCTCACAGACCGGTAAGTTGTGCTTTCTTTGTAGTTTTTAAGTAAAATTAGTGTAGCATTTCATGTAGTTTTCTTGGATTTTCAGGTGATTGGAAATGGAGCCTGTATCAATGAATGTGGAGGAAATTTTAACAGTCTTTGTGAAATTGGCAGAAATGGATTGCTGAACTTGGGTTTGATTTTTGGAGAAAAAAAAAACTTGTCAAATTTTGTTCTTGAGTCCAATATTTCCCATGATTTTTTTTTTTGCAGCCCAGTAGTTTGTATTGTACTGTACCAGTTTGCTTATCACTTGCTATATATTGGCTAGAATATCATGCAAATATTAGCCCCATGAATATAAGTATGTAAAATAGAGTTAAACTCGCTTTATCATTTCATTTATCAACTGCAGAATATAGCATTTTTAGCTAGCAGGATAAATATTGTACTTGGTAGTATACAGTGCATGCCCAGCTAGAGACAGTATGGAGGACCCAGACATAGCATCAAGGGCCCACCAATCAGATTCTGCACTCTTTGTCTACTTAGATTTCGTGCAGACAGCTACCATAGAAACTGACCTGAAAACATATTATGCAGTGGCAGAGCTAGTCTTGTTACACCAGACCTCACAGATAGCTCCATGAGATCTCTACCACAGCAATTACAATAGACCCTGATCTGCTAGCACATTATGTAGTAGCAGGCCTGATCTCTTTCAACCAGACCTCGTAAATGGTTCCTGGAGACTTTTGCTTTGACAAGTGCCACAGACCTGCCAGCACATTGTGTAGTGGCAGGTCTTGTCTCCTTCAACCAGATCTTACAAATAATTCCCTGAGATTTTCATCATTGCAGCAGGTTTCATAGACCCTGACTTTCAAGCACATTATGTGATGATAGATCTTGTCTCCTTCAGCCAGACCTCAAACATGGTCTATCTGATTTCTTCCATTTTCCTGTATCACCAGATGGAAGTACGCCAATAATTTGGAAATGTGATTTCATTGGCGGATGAGTTGATGCGATATAATATGACGGTTTCACGTAAACAGATTTACTGGCTGATTGAGAAACACTTCCTGCGTCTGTGTGTATTTGCAAGGGGATTTCAAATGCAATCCTTTTAAGCTTGCAATAGAATTTTGACTTAAATGACTGAAGAAAATATGTCTAGATGTATTTTGAGATTGCAAGATAAGTAATTGAACTATCACTTCTACAATGTTTGGTATAAGTGCCTTCTGTCAGTAACGGCAATCCATGAATTTTTTTTTACCAGACCTCAAATATGGTTACAATATATGCAGTATTACTTGTATTTAATCCCAGCTGTTATAAACCCCAGCTGTATTAAACATCAGCTGTTATAAACCCCAGATGTATTAAATAGCAGTTGTTATAAACCCAAGCTGTATTAAACCAAAATGGTTATAAACCCCAGCTGTATTATACATCAGCTGTTATAAACCTCATCTGTATTAAACAGCAGGTGTAAAAGGTAAGATAGTAAATATCCAAATAAAATTAACTGAATGTTAAAAGGTCTAGTTGCCAACTGTTTGAAATGTTTTACTCATCCACTGAGGATTCAGTTTCTCTGAACAACAGATAATCTGGGCAGATCTAATTTATTTGTATGCCCCACAAGAAATGTGAAAGGAGGAATAAAGTGGTATGCTCATCCATCCATCCTTCTGTCCATCCATCCATCACAAATTAGTTAAGTTTTACAATTGGGTCAGGAAATTCTTTTGTTGCAAAAGAGAAAGCAGTGTGTCATTTGTGTTCCATGAAAACACACCTTTATCTGGTTCCTTTCTTATTTCCTTTTGTATGCTTGAGTCCTTAGCTTTTTAACAGCCTGATGATGGTTTTATTCTGTTTTTAGGTGTTATCCATGAGTCAGAAAAGACTGGGAAATCATATGCAATATTCTATATACGGGTGACAAAAAGAATTGGCCAGGATGATGAAATATGGGATGTATACAGAAGATACAGTGACTTCCATGATCTCAACATGATTCTCACTGAAAAGGTGGGAACACAAGTTTTTCTAATGCCATCCGAAGCTTTTATAATTACCTCCCTTGAATGCAGTCTGCTATCTTCTTTGACATATTTTAATTTTTATAATTAAAATTATAGGCAGAAATAAATTTCATCTGAAAAGCAATAAATTTTTCCAAAGAATGTATAGAAAAAAATAATGATTATAAGAAGGCAAACAAAAGATTCATATACCCTAGAAGAAAAATACTTCCAATTATTGAACAAGATGATAATGTATGCCTTAACCAGGGATGGAAATCTTACAGGAATTTATATTCTGTTTAAATCTGTTCCAATCATACATTTTTTTTCGACTCAAAATTTTTATATTTAGTTTTCTGTAGTTACAGAACTGCATAAAAACTGAAGCAATCTATCAAAGTTAAAAACTAAGAGGAGACCAAGCAAATACCATATTTGATGTAATTCCTATGCTTTATATCAGAAATTCTTATTTGTGTAAATTTTGTGATGTTAAAGCTTATCATTATAAGCGCACATTGATGAAGTCATAATGTACCTATTTCATCTCTCCCTTGATAACTCAAGCACATTGGGGTCCAAAAACATAGGTCAGACTATAAGCAAGGGCACCAGTTGCAAAGGGAGCTCTAGAAAATGAAGAAGTGGGTGCCATCCCTTCTAGACATCTAGAAGACTGGAAGGGACGTGGAGTAGCAGTGCTGTTTAATGGCTGAATACTCATTTTATAATCATGTGGGGAATAATTGTCAATAAACAGCTTTACCTAGTGAAATTATTCACTTTTTGGTATGAATTACTTTTCAGGACAAATCTCTGCAAGATCATGATAAACATGACTCCAAGAGGTTTCAGCTCACATCACATATACATGTGTCTCATTGTGTACCTGCAGAACATTGTGTATTAAGTCACTGCTTTTGCACAATGAAAACGAAATTCCTTTTATTTTTAAATTAAGACATTCATTTTGTGAAACAACCATCAGTGTTGAAACTCAGTTTTTTTAATTGTTTTATTAGTAAAATATTGATGTTTTGGTTTCTTAGCAGGTAGTAATAAAACTTCTGCTCATCCTTGAACAAATATCTGAGTTCCAATTCAGGAATTTAAAGTTAACCACAAACTTATGAACTCACTTCTCGATAATGAATCATTTCCATCAAACAAAGCTTTTTATTCGCCAAGTACTCCTTTCACTTGGTTACCTTGCTATTTTTGATCACACTTGTGAATGACTGGGATAATTAAATTTTTTTTTTTTAATTCTGTTACTTACACAATAATATTTATAACAGTGATCAATGATTTTCTAGGCAAGTTTTGGCAGCTGCTTCCCTCCAGCAGCACTGGGTATTACATTAATGTATAAGGATGGATTTGACATAAAATACAGGCCGAGTGGTCTAAAGCGCTCACCATTACGGATCACTGCCATCTCACCTCTGTCTGCGTGGGTTCACGTCTCGGGCTCGGCCAATGTGGTTATGTGAGAAAGCTTGCCGGTAGCTTCTCGTGGGTCGGTGGTTCTTTCCGGGTTCTCCCGGGTTCTTCCTCCACCATTAATACTGGCCGCCATGTATAGCCTATCTTGTGCTGAAAAATGGCGTTAAACCCTATAACAACAACAACAACATAAAATACATTATTTAAACAAACTTGAAATAGATGAAGAAAGTTGATTGACATGATTTGTATGTGCAAAGGTTCCTCTCTTACCAGCCGGAAATGTTTCTTTCCTTATTGAATGTGAACTAATATATTTGCAATGCTGCTGCTGCCAAAAAAAGAAAAGAAATAAAACCTGCAGGCATTAGTCATTTCTGCAAGTTTTCTTCTCTCTCGCTCACTCTAATTTTATAAAATACTAATTACTACTGATTTTTCAACTATTTTTCAGCAACAGACAATGCAGAATTGGTATTTCAAACTGTAAGAAACTATTAAATTTTGCATATCTGCAATACAAAATACTCAACTCTGTACTAGAATATCACCAATTACAAAGTTTAAACATGCATTTCTTATGTTGTTTATCATGGGGTTTAATGCCATTTCTCGGTGCAAAATAGGCTGTATATGGCAGCCAGAATAACTGGTGGAGGAAGAACCCAGAAAAACCCTGGTAAGAACCCCCAACCCATGCGAAGCTACTGGCAGCTTTTTCACATGTCCACATTGATCAAGCCCAAGACTTGAACTCATGCCGACAGAGGTGAAATGGCAGTGGATGTAATTATGATGTTGATCTTCTCTCCATCTGTTACTGATTTGGTTTCCACACAGTCCCCATCTACAATTACCAAACTTTGATGTTACACTTGGGGTAAGGAAAAACACTGTCGATTTCAGGGTAAAAAAAACTCCAAGGTCAAGGTCTTTATAACTGAAAAAAGACCATTTCAGCACAATAACTCAGGGTCTCCACCATCTGCAGTTTCCAGATTGTTTAGGGATGGCTTGTGGATGGCTTGCATTCAGAGTAAGGATGGATCCTTTGAATTCCAGGGTGACAAGTTTTAAGGTCAAGGACACAGCCACTGTGACTGAAAGAATAAAAATAGTATCTGCAAAATAACTCAAGTTGTCTGACATCTACAGTTATCACACTTTGAGTATGTCTTGCACCTGAGGTAAAGAACCCTACTTATTTTGAGGTCAAAGGTCAAGGCCATCTGTGGTTACCAAACTTTATGGATTGCTTGACTTGGGTAAGAAAAAATTACCTTTTTAATTTTGGGGTCAAAGGTCAAAGTTGCTGGGGAATGAAAAGATAAATATAGTTTGTGCAAAGTAATATGCGTTGTATTTCACATAACAGGACCACAATTTGTGGATGGTTAACCTTGGAGTAAGGGAAAAAATTGTATTGATTTTGGGGCCTAAAGATTAGATGACAAAATTAGTGTGACTTAAAAGTGAGAAGTGGGTTCTGCACAAACATATAAGCTATATGCATAGCGTAGTATTAAACAGAATGTACATTTAATATACTGTTAACAGTCCTCATGTTAGTGATTTCTTAACTGGTATGTTCAAATTGAAATAAAGTCCCTGAATAATACTTAATGTTAAACACTAAATGACTTATTTAGAAAGTAGATTTATATCTAATTAAGCCAATCTAATTTTAGCTTATATTTGTATTTCCTTGCTTTCAGTCACAATAATTGCAGTTATAGTATTATTACTATTTATAGTAAAATTATTATTCCAGTAATATTGGATTGTCTTCTAGTTTCCAGATTTCAATCACCCCTCTCTTCCTTCCAAAACAGTTCGAAAGAATATGAACGAAGAATTTCTCAATAAACGCAGGAAAGCTTTAGACCAATACCTACAGGTAATGTTGTCTTTAAATCAGCTTCTCAACTATCAGTAGAGGTTATTATATAATGTGACAGAATTATGTGTCCCCTCCTCCCAAGATTAAAATCTACTGGTTATCATTTTCTGTCCATCTTTCAACATGTACTAGAACTATTTTCTCTTCATCCATCCACCCACCCTATGAGGAAAGCATTTCAGTTCTGTGCTGTCCACACAGTCACCTGTCAGTCTGATTAAAATCAAGATTTGCAACCTGATGAAAAGCTAATGGACACTGATCTGGGTACAGAATCTGTTGTCTGTATTGTCTGAGTCAGAAATTTGTTCTTATGGACAAGCAACTTTCGCAAGTTTACTTGTCCATGGACAAGTAAATTGTGGCCTGTAACTTGAAAGGGCAATAGTTCCCATTTTGTCAGAGCGATGTTTACACAGTCGCTGTTCATACTTACCAACAAGTACCATATTTACGTAGTGTGTGCTGAAATTTATTGATTACTACAGAAACCAGCTGCAGCTTCTATTGATACAATGAATGGAAGCGGACAGTACTTTTTTAGTGGTTACATCAGAATGAATTTCTCTTGCTGGAGGATATGACTTCATCGAGGAATCTGTTTTGAACCAATTGCTGGACTCCTTGAAACCATTATGTACGACTACAATGATTTTTCCTGTGAATGCATCTGGATGGATCATTTTCTTATAAAGCTATGGCCAGATGGTGAACAGTTGAATGCATTGTCAACAAAATGGGCTAAAACTAAATTTGATTATGACAGGGAATATGATTAAAAAAAATGTGAGTTCATTGATTCTCAGCTGCAAGAGTTCCTTGACTCACATCTAGTGAAGATCGAACAATCACATCTTGTAATATATGTAAGAGATACCCCTCAATTGCAGACAGAACCAGTGGATTGTTTGCAGGACAGGTTAACATAAAGGAAAGACATGCTGTTAACACACAAAGAAAGTGCAAAGCACAATAAATGTTGGTTAAACATAGGTCCTGGCACAAGGTATCTCCCACATGAAGCCAAGCTGCTGAGTTTTCAGACCAAAGCACAACCTTGTACATGTCAGTCAGAGCATGAGGCAGTTGATGTAAACTTTCTGCACGATGTCTTTGATAAAATTGGGGACAGCAAGGACAAAGCAAACGTGAAGCAGGCCATAGCTTCTGATCACTGTTCTCTTCAGTGATAAGCATGTACTGATTTGTTTGTGACCATTGAATTGTTTTCAGAGTTAATTTTCACCTTATTTCAATTGCCAACACACTAAATCAGGAAAAAATTTTTTTATAAAGGTTGCATTAACCTTATTGTTTTCTCATGTCTGTAGTCTGAGCATACCTTTTACAGCAAAATTAATACCATGAAATATCCAATATATTTTACATGTCACAGATCTATACTGCATGCATTTATATGGTGAGCTTAATAAAAGTAAACATTATAATAGTCCTGTCTTCCATTATTCTTTTTAACTTTGCATATATGATAACTGAATCTTTTATACAGACAATGAAGTTTTTTATTTATTTGTCCATGTTCAACTTGATTTTCACAAACTTTCTTCACCTCTGACTGTTTCAAGATCATGTTTCTGTTGACCTAGCAATTCATCAATCAGATTATAGCTTTCACATTTATAAAAATGAAAAAACATCATTCAGAACACATCATTTCTAATGATACCTCTCTCTAACTTGAAATACAATGCTTTATCTGATGGGTTACTAAAACTAATTGGACTGGAAATTTCAAACATAAATTGAACCTTTATATGTGCCTGTCAGATGTTCTTGCTATAAGTAAATCTAGATTATACAGAAATTGGTTCATCTGTTGCTCTGCCATGAAAGCAAGATATTTCTGAAAAGCTATTGAGCCAAACCAAATCTAAATTGAATATTTATATCCCCAGAGTGGATCCCATGACCTGATTAGGCTTTGTTGACTCTGACATTATTTTTAGCTCCACTGGTCATAGACCAGAAGAGCTTATGAGATGGCCTGTTTTCTGTCGTCCAACATAGATTTGGTCTTTAGCAAAAGATTTTTGTTGCTACTCGTCCTGAATAGATGGTCACATTAACATGGAGTCATGATGTTTAGTTGGCCCAGAAAGAAAATGAAGCTGATCTGTCATTCAGTATGGCCACCACAGCAGCCATCTTGAAAATCTTGTTTGACCTTCTCTTGAATAGGAAGTCATATCAACATGGGTTTTTCACGATAAGACTTTTTATGATGATTAGTTGATCATTAATGAAAATGATCCAACCATCATGAAAATCTTGTTATTGCCACCTGAACAGGAAGTCATATCAGTATTGGGTTTTCACCAGAAGACTTCTTATGATAATTAGTTGGTCCTAAATGAAAATGGTTCCACTACAAATTATGGCTGCCCCAGTGGCCATCTTCAAAATCTTGTTATTGCTACTCCTGAATGGATAATTGGGGGGAAGGCCACTAAACACTTTTGATGACGTCTAGTTGGACCTAAATGAAAATGGCACTGATCTGATGTCCAATATGGCCACCAATGAGTCATCTTGAAATTTTTTTATTGCTGCTTCTGAACAGAATGTCATATTGACATGGGGTTTTCACTAGAAGACTTTGTATGAGGTATAGTTGGTCATAAATGAAACTGGTGTTGCCACTAAAGTGGCCATCTTGAAAATCTTGTTACTGCTACCCTACCTGAATTGAATGGTCATATCTTCTTGGGGTTTTTGCATAAAGACTTCTTATGATGCCTGGTTGGTCCTAAAAATGAAAATAATGCCGTCTTGAAAATCTCATTATTGCTACTTGAGAACAGAAGGTCCTATCAAATTGGGGTTTTGAACAGAAGACTTATTGTGATCTTAAGTTGTTCATAAACAAAGTGTGCCAGTCTGATATCCAATATCACCACCAGAGTTGCCATCTTGAAAATCTAATTGCTGCTCCTCTAGATTGTAAGTCTTATCAACATTGGTTCTTCACCAGAAGAAATAACAAAAAGCTAAGTTATCAACTTCAAATGCCATTAAAAAGCACAAAAAAAAAATATAAAGATGATAATGGTAAGTGGGCAATAACATCCATGGGGGTTTTCATCTAGCTATATTTACCAACTCCTCCTGCTTGTCAAATGTTGTGTCAGTTCTTCAGTAAAACAACCCTAGCTGAGTAAGACCACTTTGACATCGTCAGAAACTAAATGACATCTGATAAAAAAAAATGAACCATACAATTTTTAATTTGAATGGTTACCGGCAAGAAGAGCTTATGGGATTGCCTGTTTTCTGCAAACCATCTGTCGATTAGCACAAGTTTTTTATAGCTTCTCCTAAAACATTCAAAAGGATTGCCATGAAACATTGCACACACATTCATCACATGGTCTAGTTGATCCTGCATGAAAATAGGGCTGCTTGGAGATCTAATATGGCTGCCATCATAACCATTTTGAAAATCTTGTAAAAATGGTGCTGACCTGACAACAAAGATGGCCCAATGGTGGACATGTTGAAAATCATGTTATTGTTACCTCAGAATTTTTACCAAAACACTTCTTATGATATCTAGTTGGTCCTCAGTGAAAATGGCACCAGTATTACCTCCAATATGGCATGGCATCAAAACCTTGTTACTGCTAATTCTGAATTGATGGTCTTGGATTCCTGAAAATTCCTTTGGCCAGTAGAGCATCAGTCCCATTGAGAAACCCTTGTTTGTATGTCTGTATATTGCTATGATGTACATCCATCCTTTACCTTTTTTGTTTCAACACAGTGCCTTTTTTTAACACTATCAGCCTTTACCAAACATTGTGAATGTCTTTTACTTGGTAAGGAGAATCCTACTGATTATGTTTTCAAAAGGTCAAGATAACTGAATGATAGAATGGTTTCCACACTGTAACTTCAGTTCTACACAGACATGGACTAATACTTTGTGGGAGGCTTACACTTGGAATAATAAAAAAAGTCTGTTGATCTTTTTGGTCAATGTTCTTAGTTGCTTACTAAAAGAAGGAAAATGGTTTTTGCCTTAAAATTGTGTTCAAAACCATAAATGTGTCCAAAATTTGTAAAAGGCTTGCACTTAAGATAAGGAAGAGGCCTATTGATTTTGAGGTCAAATGTCAGTCATGGTGATTCGGAGAATTTTTTTTTCTTAATGACTTTTGTTTCAGAGTAAGTTCCTTGACCAAAGTATGTAAATGGCAGTTAGGGAAGGAAAGAACTTTAAAAGGTCATAGGTCACGGTCATGATAAGTCGGATAAGAAAATAATGGTTTCTGCACAGTAGGTTTAGTTCAAAACCATATACCTTGGACCAAAAAAGGCCAAGGTCATTGAAAACTTTTGGCCAGTAGTATCAGACAGTCAAACAGCACTGGTGCCTACATAGAGGATTATTTAAGACAGGGTGGGTGTATATCACATTCATGGTACTAAAGTTTACTGATGCAGCATTATGTAGTTAAGGTCTATTTCAGACAGCTTCAAAATAAATTTAACGCTTACTTTGTCAGGACCGATGTATACATTGAGAACTTGAATATTAGATGGCATTGATGTTTAAAATGTTGATCTATTTATTATCCATTTAAGTGTCTGTCTTCCTTTTCTATTTTTCAGTTTGAATTTGTGTAATGGAAATTACAGCTCTTTTAAAAAAAGACAACATTATTTCATAGAAATACTTGTAAATTGCACTAATATACATCGTTATTTAGAAATCAGTAAGAAGAGTGGTGCATGTATGCAGAAAGTCTATTTCAGATCATTCAGTACATGTTGAATGATGTACTGAATAGGTGACTTTGATTACTATACTGTCAATTTATATTACAGTCCCTTTTAAATCCAGAAGTGTGGGAACACCACCCAGGAATGAAAGAATATGTAATGAAATTTATAGCTCCTGGGATGTGGGAGAAACACAAGAGTGAACTTCAAAGAAAGGTAAGTCTAGGTTTTAAAAAAGACAGACATTGTGAACATTCTGAAGGAGGTTGAACCTCTGCATTGTTCTGGATAAGACAGTTAAGTTTTAAAGATGTGTTCCACTATGGTTTTAGGGTTTGAATTGCAACATTAGCAGACCTGGTATCATATCCACAAAACTCCAAAACTTGAGTGCTCACTCTTTGGTTTGAATCATAGTTGCCTTTTTCTTTTCCTTCATAAAATTACTGTCCAAGTTTAACCACATTCTTTAATTGAATAAATTTGAACTTACAAATCTTGTGTGTAGATCAGATTGTTTGGTATTTAAATATAAAAAATTGAATTTGAGTGTCTACTCAGTTTTAGGAGTTTTGTGAATATAGAGCCTTGCTCTGTATTCTCCAAACAATTTGAGTGCAAAAATCGAAGTTGGCATTCTGTAGCTTTGATTATAGTTGTGTTAAAATCACATCACCAATTGTAACTGATGCTGCGTTGAAAAATCTATTTCTCCATTGAATATATTTCCCAATAACACTAACAATAAGAAATAAACTCCATTAGCTCTCCAATTAAGCAATCCCAGGAAGACAAAAATTTTATCTTTCTCATCTATATAACATACAGGCAGAGGGAAGGAAAGTTTGCCCATTACCTCCTCTTACGGTGGCTACCCATCAACCAGATGCTTGCCATTTGAAGCTTTCACTCTCAAGCACTTCACAGCCTCTCCGAATTCAAGGATATCTTGTGGTTTTTTAAAACCAGCCTGGAAAGTGTGTGTATTTGTGATTTTTTTTTTTGCCATTGTTGTCTTCATCTGACCTTGTGCCCCATCACGGTATGATTGGTGATCATTGTTGGTTGTTTATCCATGAACGCTGCCTGTATTTTTCACTTGTTTAAGTAACAAGTGTTGATTATTCTTCTATGTGAACAATTTCAGATTGTTATTTTCCAATATATGATTTGTTTTTGTCATTTATTTGGCAGGCTGTAGGTGTGCAATGTTGTCAGATAGGTTCTGGTCCAATGTTTTGCAGGAAAGCATAAAGAGGAAATAGATTTGTGAAGTCATTATTGACGAAATGAGATATCTTGAGTCTTCACCAGAAGATATGCCCCCCCCCTGCAAATGATGCATACAGTGGCAACTGTTACTGTTGCATCCAATTATCTTAAAATGGAGGAACATGGGGATGCAGACATGCCAGCCTCGCTTTCTTCACAGACACTGATGTAGATGCATATGTACTTCAGACCTGTGCACCCTCCGTATTTTTCCGTATTTAATACGGGAAAAATATCAAATACGGAAATACGACTTCAAGAGCTAAATCCGATTTTGTGCAAGGTAAAATACGGAAAATTTGAATTTGGCCTACGATAAACAAAGAAAGAAAAGAAGTACGAAAATAAAGCAATAGCATCCCGCCGTAGTTAGCTCTGTATTAAATAAAAGGGTCATGTGCAAAATGCTCTGCAACTGCACATGTGTAGAGTTTCTTTGTCGTTGCGTCTGTAGTGTAAGCAGCATCATGGCTGAGTGTGGTTTGGTAAATGTATTTGAAATGGTATCTATGAGGAAGAGAGTGGCTGAAGAAAAATTAACTTCAATCAAAGACGTGAAGCGACGAGTACAGCAGTTTCTCACATCATACAGCAAGACCTGGCTGTTCATTTCTGCCAGCAGAAGGGGCGATAGTTATGCCTACTGCAAACTGTGTGAAACTGATATATCAATTAGGAGTGGTGGTGGGAATGAAATCTCTCATCACATAAAATCGGAGAAGCATAAAGTGATCGATAAGGCAAGACAGATGGCTCCAATTACATCATTCTTTTCAAATAATACCAAACGTTCAACCGACTGCAACGAACACTCCTTGCATGTGACTCGTGCTGGAGTTATGATGTGCGAACTCATTGCTTATCACAATCTGCCATTAGCAACAGCTGATTCCTTGAGTGATGGCTTCAGACATATGTTTCCAGATAGCAAAATTGCTGCAGGTATGTAGATATTTATTTATTTTATTTTATATTAATGTTTAGCTATTTTTTATGACATTTACTTATAAGGCAAATCCAGGCAATTACAGTAATCTAAAACCTTTTATGCATGTATTTTTACCAAGTGAAGCACACATACACAGTTGGTACCAGGCACCTGTTAAATTTAATCCCAGCTAGTTATTCGAATTTGCTAAAACTTACAAATTCTAAAATAGTCAGTTTCAGTGGACCATTGTTTGAATAGTAGTTATGGTGTGAACACCTTTACTGAACAAACTTGTATATTGTACAAATTACAATTTCAGTATTTATGTTTCAGATATGAAGTGTGGCAGAAAGAAAGCAACTGCTGTTGTGAAGACTTTGCGAAAGGCACAACAAAGGAGCTTGTCTGAGAGGATGCGGACTGCAGCCTTCACACTTTCGACAGATGGCAGTAATGATAACAGGAGCAAGCAGTTCCCAATTGTAATTAGATCAGTGGACCAAACCACGGGACTTGTTCACTCGGAGCTACTTTCCCTTCCTGTCTGCACTGGATCTGCCACAGGAGAAAACATATTCAAAATCCTGGATGGGGAAATCAGTGCACATAACTTACAGTGGAATAATTGTTTAGCACTTGGATGTGACAATGCCCCGGTTATAACTGGGAACAAAATTGGTGTAATTTCCTACATTAGAAATAAGCATGACAGTGTATTCTTGGCAGGATGCTGCCTTCATGTCGTGCAGCCCAAAAAGGAGCTAAGTGTTTACCTGATGTGGCTGAGATCTTCCATGATGTATATTATTATTTCCAGAAAAGCGAGAAATTCTCTAGTGTTCAAGATCTTTTTGACATTGAACAGAAGAGAATGCTCAAGAATGTTTGTACCAGATGGCACAGTATTGGTCGTTGCCTGGAGAGATTGCTACAAAATTGGGAACCTTTGAAAACGCTCTTTAAATCAGAATTTGATGATATCAAGACCAAGTCAGTTTCATCTTCAACACAGGTTGCCAAGAGCAGTGACAAACCATATGCACACAAGAAAGTAGAAAACATCCTGAAGTTCCTAAAATCGCCTACAAACAAGCTGTATGTTCTGTTTCTGGACTATACTGTCAAGATGTATGATGATGTGCTTGTCGGTCTCCAGTCAGATGAACCGAAGATACATGTACTGAGAAAAATGTTGGTCAACCAGATTGTGAAAGTACTTTGTTGTTTTGTCAAACCAGATGTCATTTCAGGTTGTGTACCTGAAGCTGTTGACTTCAAAAGCAGCTACAATTTAAAAGACAACAAGGACTTAGTCATAGGTGATGCTGCCTGCAGTTTCATTGCCGACTCTGACAATAATGGTTTGAGGTACATGCGGATCAAGCAGTTCTATGGGGATGTAAAGCTGTACTTCAAGAGTGTTTGCAGTTACTGGATTGAGAAGCTTCCTCTCAAAGAACCAATCTCGAGACATGCAGTTGTAGCAGATGCTTCTTTGCAACAGACAGCCAAACTGAGTGATCTGACTTTCTTTCTGCATAGATTTCCAGCACTATGTCCTCCTGGTTGCACTATTGACACTGTTGTTGAGCAGTTTGCTATATATCAATATACAGACCTATCCACCTGCACCAGACAAAGAACAGATGAAACCTGGGCTGCAGTTGGCAATAGAAGGATGAAGAGGGGGCTTTGTTCCTCAGTGAACTTTCAGTTATAATGCAAGGAATATTAACCATTCCTCACAGTAATGCCCACAGTGAGAGAATCTTTTCCACAGTGCATAAGAACAGAACAGAGCAGAGGTCATCAATGGGAGATGACACTCTAGAAGCATTGTTGCTTATTAAATCAAAACCTGGTTATCTATTTGAATCCCAATGCCAGCACTCGGTTGAACAACTACAGAAGTTGAAAAGTGCCTACTATGAAATGAATAAGACAAGTCAATGATCCTCATTCCAGCGTACATGTAGCACTGAACTTGACAATGCTTTGCTGTAACCTTCAGCATCTAAGCTCAACAGTGATGATCATTAATAAATTATTTTCAACTGTTAATTGTTTCAAATATTGTAAATATGAAATATTTTGCATCCTTTTTGCAGTATGAGTCATTGTATTGACAGTTTGGATACAAGATGCGTCAGTAGTGTGCGTTTCTATTGGTGTGCACTTGTGAAGAATACTGAAAGCTGACATGAAATAATGAAAATATCCCTGAAAATCTGTTTGCCCACTGCTGTTGTCAGTGAACCAAACCTATAAGGTGAAAGCTGTGGTTGACTTTGAAGATGAAGATGAATGCCACCTTGTGTCTACTGCCTTCATTGGTGAAGATAAAGGAGATATTTGAGCATCTGTCCATAAGATAACTGGGCACATGTTGTTGAGGGAGAGGTGTGGTATGATACCTGCATCAGTAGAACAACACAATAATTCACAGCAAGAATTCCACAGGGAAAACCGAGAGCTGAAGTTATGATAAGCACGGATGCCATTTCCTTGTATTGATGCCAGTTAATTTTTTGGATGCCAGTTCATATGGATGGGAAACCACCTGTTGCCCTGCATCAGTGGCAAGTGGGGCTAATGGAATTCTTTCTTCTCAGTCTTCTAGAAATGTAAGCAGTCTTAAATGCAATTCATTTCTACGGATTAAAGGATCATGTCAAACAGTTAGGTGGTGGTGGCTTACTGCCTCAAATAGTGGGTGAATTACTCGACCTATGCATTCTGGTTTGGTGCTTTATGCACTCGTGCTCCAGCTTAAGATCATGGTCCAGATCAATTATATCCCCAGCAGGCTGAATGTCCTGGCTGACTCCGTGTTGAGAAGGGGTCAAACCCTTTACACTGAGTGATCCATCCATCGATCAGTCTTTTGTGCTATTTGGAGGCATCCAATAATAGACCATTTTGGAACGAAATAGAATCAGAAACTGCCCCACCTTCATCTGGGCAATGGATGCACTCTCTGTCAGTTGGAATGGGTTCTGTGGCTAAACCTGTTCCCACCTACCCACCTTCGATCATGGTATCAAGAAGCATACAGAAAATAAGGGTCAGATATGCAAATTGATTTTGATAGCCCCTTGCAGGTCCTGGGTGAATGGAAATTCCTGCTATTTCCTGAGAATGTCCATTCTAGCAGTGAACATTCCCAAGAAATCCCAGTAAAACCCAACTTGCCTCAACACTTGCCAGAACCTCGCTGAAGCTGCTATTAAAACATGTTGTTTGATAGCTCTAGTTTCAGTATGTAGGTTGAGTGAGTTGCATGCCTTTTCAGTGGACCCTAACTATCTCCAGTTCAGATCAGATGCCATGTCAAAAGTCATGATAGATTCCATGCCTAAAAATGCCAGAGATCATGAAATGGTAGCCTTTGCTAGTAACTTTGGCTAATATTTTTGCCTTAAAAAGCCAAAGTGAGCCAGTTGCAGGATTGATGTACTCAGTTGAGTGATGCTGTTCACAGTCTCTGAAATCTGCCACTATTCCTTGTAAGCTTTTCAATTGGAGTGCCATAAAGCTCATGAAATTCTCTTCATGGTCCTAATTATGCAACCAAGATTTGTAGCTAAGAATAGGCTGCCATCAGTGGACAAGTAAAGATTGATCATCCGTTTTCTCTCAGTTGATACATCAGGAGAGGCTGCAATACAGAACCTGGTCCACGTTCACAGGCAGTACTTGAAACACAGAGATGGGTCATGGGGCCCTGCAGTGTCTCTTGTAAATGCCGGGAAGACAATATAACCCTTCGAGACCATGCATCATGGCAGATGTGGTAATATGCATGGTGTAATTGGAGATCTCAAAAGATAAGATATGCCTCGTGATTATTTCAGCTTGTGAACTTTACAGCGATCTCTGTAAGCCTCACATTGAAATATAATATTTCAGTTAGAGACATAATAGAAGCTGTTGGCTGGCATGCACACTCAAGCTAATCAGGCTTTTATCTATATGATCTAGCTTCAGCATAGAGACAAGAATTGAATTTGATAGGTCCAGTGACTGCAGCCTAGATGACCACCAGGCCAGTTAAATGTTGGCACAACCTCCTGACAGTTGTAGGATTAGCACTTTCAGTGGATTCCCCCATACATTTTTGCTGAATAAGGAAAAGTCACTCTTCTTAATGGGATGTTATTGTTAGTGGTTACATGTCTGTCAGTCGTGCTCTTCTTATATTAGAGTAGCAGTTTATCCTTCATCCAGCCATTCTTTCCATGAAGGGTGCCTCTGTTAAAGGTAAGATGATCATGTCTTTTTTCCTTCTCTTACCTATTCTTGTTAATGTGTATTCAGTGGAGAAAGTAACATTATTTAGTAAATGGTATTTCTCTATGAATATATACTCAGTTACAGTACTATTAAATGCTCGCACAACCTCCCTGCAAACATAAGCATTATTGATATATCACAAAGCTTAAAGTGGTAAACATCCATTTGATGGGTCGCCACCCAGCGATGTTGATGGGTGCTAATGGACAAGATTAAATGCCTTTTTGTCTGTATGTCATATAGACGGGAAAGATGGTTATTTAGGAGATTGCTGGATTTGAGAGATAGCAGTGTTTATATCCTTGCATTGACTTGATTGGGTAGGTATTCTTGGATAAACATAATTTACTAAAAATTTAGTTTCAGCTAATGTCCTGAAAAAGGGATAAAGATAGCCCTTTTTATGTGGGCTTTAATAATTTTACACTGTTCTTTTCCCTATTAACATGGACACTTTGCATTCAGTTCGCCCACAAAAGCTCAAGGAATTCATAATTCAAATTTTCAGCACCTGAAAAGAGCGGCCAGTTTCTTTTTCAACAAATTTTGAGAATATGATGTCTGACACATTTTCTCAGAAAACTGAAGCACAAGCTCAGAGTGAGTTCTCAACTTGAGTGTACACACAGTCAGCTTCTCAACTTGAGTGTACACCCAGTCAGATTCTCAATTTGTGTGTACACGCAAAGTCAGCTTCTCAACTTGAGTGTACACACGATCAGATCCTCAACTTGAGTGTACACTCAAAGTCATCTTCTCAACTTGAGAATACGCTCAGTCAGATTCTCAACTTGAGTGTACAAACATTTTCAGCTTAATTGTACACTCAGAGTCAGCTTCTCAACTTGCTTATACACTCAAGGTCAGATTGTGCTAGTCCATTACAGTTTTGGATAATTTATTCTATGAAACTTTTTGAAAGTATATTGTTTATGGCATTTGCAAAAATTATGATTTTAGTACGCACACAAGTTGAGAAGCTTTTATGATGACAAGGTGAACACCTTTAGTAAAATTCATATTCAAATTTGTGTAAGTAAGTAAATAAATAAATAGGGTAAACTGTTTGATGTTTCATACAGCTGTCTTCTGTTGTGTTTTTAAGATGGACACCATAGTAAACCCCCTCAGAACAGTGGGACACGCTGTCAGGCAGGTTCCTGATGGCTTCAGAAATCTTTCATCCGATGTCTTCAAAGGGGTCAGTAGTCTGTTTTTCACTTATATGTCAGCATCAGCTTTATTGTGAAACTGTCCATCTTTATGTCTGTTTTATTTTTCCAGCTGTCCCAAACTCTAATCTGTTCCTAAATTGCTGGGTGGAGATTCACCAAACTTTTATTTTTTTTTCAAATCTGGTCCATAAGGTAATTGTCTGCAAGAGTGGTGTTGTTTTCCCTCGCTTGGGACCCCTGCAAGGAGTTCAGAATTAAATGTACATTAGTTTTAAAATTAAAGTGACCTTAGAATGGATTTGGGGTTCTGAACCCAGGATCACTGTCCAGAAGAAGTGGGTGTAGGGGGGAGTAAGGCGAGTGTGAGGATAATATGTAATAAAATTTGTGGAGATTTGTTTCTTCAGTTTGTATTTGATCCTGTTCAAATTTTCCATGCATTCACACATAAAACAGCAATCAATATACTACTGGTAGTGACAAAATCTTCAACATTTACATGTTGTGGTTGGGAAGGGTGGTGCTTGGAGGTATCCCTCCATGTCTCTTTCATGCTGTCTACTCTTCTGTACTAAACTTACTTTCTGTTACTGACAATAGGCACATCTCTGTATTTAGCACTATTGGCCTTGTAAAAAATCAAGTCAAATCTGTATAAATTAACAGCACTCAATTCTGATCCTAAGGTGAAACGGTTAGACTCAAAGTGGTTGCACCCCCGATATAGTTTGACATCTTCTGTGCAGCATTTAAAACAATATACCATTTTAGTAGAAAATGCTCATAAAAGGTCATTGATTTTGTATCAAAATATTTTAAGAAATTTTTCATAAATATTCTGTTTAGAGATAACAAGATGAAAAGTCTTAAAACATTTATTTCAGATTAAATGTACAGTACGCACAATGTTGATTTTTGGATTGCTCACTCGGTATCAAAGATTAGATGTGTACACAGGATGGGGGAGGGAATTAAATGCCCATTATGAATAGTTGAAGTCCACTATGCAGGCCTTGTGTTTGGTAAAATGCAGGAGAGCTGCAAACAGCTCTCCTGGTAGTGTTGAGGAAAGCTATTCACTCTCCTCAAATTATTTGAATATTAAAGTTTCATGCTTACATTGCACATGCAAAATTGTGAATGAAATGTAATTGTCAGAAAGTTCATATACCTGTAAACATATTACTTAAGAATATGAGGAATGTTTTGATTGTCTCATGATACACTGAATATTTATTTTTACAACATTTTACAATTGAACATTGATTGCATTCAGGAACAGATTCAGTCAGTCACTCTCAATCTCATATTTTTCATTGACAGACTCACAGACAGTTTCAGCATGTCCTGGTTTCTTTGTGTCAGCTAGTCTACTGAATGGTGTTTCATCAATCTCAAGCTGCAGTTTTTGTTGCTATTCCATGTAACTGACAAGTGTCAGTTGTATGATCTCCTCCTGCTGCTGTTCAGACTGTGCCTATCATTAGATTCGATGAGCAAAAGATCTTCCATGGTGCTGTTTTATAGGCACTCTTCTATCTGACAGCACTGATGTCAGCACTCTAAAACCACTCTCCATGGTGTTGTTACTGACTGCAATGGCCAGCACTATCTCGACAAGAAAACAAATATTCAGGAACTCTTTCCATTGTATGATAAAATCTTTCATAGATCTGCAGCATTCACACCTTTGTAATAATTTTTGACAGTGACTTTTGTGCCTTGCCATTCTCTTTGTAATTTCAGTGCATCAAAACCATCATGCTGTATTGTTTCCCTAAAGTGTTCCACAATGTGCTGTAGAATTTCCAGGTCCTCAGCATTTGTTTTCCAGTTTGCAGGTCTGCTCAATGCATCTTGGAAAAACTTCCAGGCTGAAAAGATTCAAATCAGATATCAGTATACTGCTGGATATGGGGTATAATGACTTGCTTCAGGTCCACAGTGATATGTGCTTATATATGTGCGTTCTTCATGTTTTCATATGTTAGAGTGATTTACTCTCTGTACTCTTCGTTGCATCTTAAAGGACCACTCTTTGGAAGTTGGCATGAGATGATCTTGTCTTTGAGTGTAAATCCAGCACTGGTCAATGTATCATCTTCCTCCAGCAGGTCCCACGTATTGCTTTTCATCAATTCCATAGCAGGGAAGATATCAAATAGAAGATGATTTCTTTCGAATTTTAGGGATAAGTGGAATCCATTTGTTGGAAAGTAAGGTAACTCCATTCATCTGACGCATCATAAACCTAGTTCCATGAACTTTATGGAATTTGTAGGCTTGAACTCCCAATGCCACTGATGTAGCCTTTACTATGTTATTTAATTTGCCAGACCTCTTTGTGAGATAATACAAGGACACCATGAAATCTTTGACAGCTTGAAACTCATTTTTCTTCATTAAAGGAATTTTTGATGGCTAGCTCCACTCAATGTGAAACACAGTGAACAGTAATGAAACATCAACAGTTATCATTCCTCATTCTCGTAAGCAGCTCATTATAGATTCCTGTGTTTACAGAGGTACCATCAGCAGTTGCACAGACTAGTCTTAATGTATACTGTTCCATGGGTAATTTAATTTTGTTAACAAAAATATTCTCTACGGATCATTTAAGTTTTTTGGCATTATCATCCCCATATTCATCCATATCTTGCAGTGCTAAAACATAGCAAAAAGGTGTACCATTTCTCAATATCCTCACAAGGACTAGTTCTTTCTCATTTCCATTTTTTTCCTATCCTGAGAGCCATCACTCAGTACAGAGAAAAATGTTAATGAGCATAGGATGTCAGTTACCTTTTCATGGATAGCATAGGCTATCTCATGCACAAATTCATGAGCTTTGGCACTGCTGTCAGTTCCTTGGGTTAATTTAACACCATTAGCCTTCTGCACCTTGACTGATGCTGTTTTGAAAGTTGTTAGAGGTTGACCATCAACTGCCATTAGATAGTTTTTAGAAGCTTTGGTAGGCTTGCTCAGCTTGTTGTTGTATTTACATCACCAATATCTGCCTGTTTGCGTTTTCCTCTTGCCGTTGCAGCATCTGATGTTCCACCTTCAGCTTCTCCCCAAAAGTATTCCATATTCCAAGCCTATGGCTTGTGCATTTGATGCAAAGGGATGTGTGACATCATGCTTAGTAATGTACAGTGTTACAGTGGCTTAGGTTTCAAAATCTTTTTTAGCCTGGCCACGAGTTATAATTGTCAATGCATATTTTTGGCAAATGCCGAGTACAAACTTTACACAATATTTTGTCACCATTTCTTGACCTTCATTCTTGTCTATTGTATCCAAACACAGGAACAGTCCATTATTGAAATATGACCAGCTGAACTCAGTTGCCTTTAGCAGATGACATAAACACTGGTTTTATATGATCATGTCACCAAATAAGCTAAATTATTAGGAATAATAATATGTTAATTGTTTTATCATTAAACTAAATTAATTAACATTTGAAAGACTTCCTGCCAGTAAATTATTTACATCATCATTTACAGCACATGACATCATATATCATAATGGCAGATCATATCAATATTTGTGAAAGGCAACTGCCATGAAATCTGGCACAAAATTTGAGAAGTTTGCTCAAAAAGCATCTGGAAATCTTTGTTTTGAACATTAAGATAGGGTGAGAGTTATGGACTGCTCTCTGGAAACAATTTAAGGAGCATGACAGCACCCAGGAGCAATAAACCTTGTCAAATCACAAGCCCTGACTATGGTGGATGTCTACCTCATCTTTTGTCTATCCACTTTGTCATGGACTTGAATATTTTATTGCAGCCATAGTGGGTTTTATGACACTCCTCACAGATTTTATTGTATTCACCCTGCTTGTCAACACACTGAACAAACTGATTGGAAAATTCCCGACTCTAATAACCTGACCATGACTGGCAAAGTTAAATGAGCCAGTAGTATTTCTGCAGTTATCAAATTGAACACATGGAAAATATTTTTCACAATCCATGAATTAATACAAAAGGTTCACAGTAAACAGGAAATAATTTGAATGTACATCTTTTGTGGCTAAAACCTCTCCCAACTACAGTTCGGAGTAAATACCAAGGATGTGTGTGTGTGAGTGTGTGTGCGCGTGTGTGAAAGAGAGAGATTTGGATTTTTAACGTAGCTTTAACAATTTTTCAGTCATATCACAACAACATCTGCAGTGTTGTAGTTTATAGTGATGTCTAGCACTGGGGCATCGTGCCGCAGACATTTAGCATGATGTCCCACCCAGTCACATTATCCTGACACCAGGCCAACCAGTCCTAACACTAACCTCCTAATTCTGAGTGCCAAGCGTGGCAGCTGTTAGTACTATTTTTGTGAGTCTTTGGTATGACTCTGCTGGCTATCGAACCCACGACCTTCCGCATCCGAGGCAGACACTCTAGCCACTAGGCCACCAGAGCGGTGCCCAAGGATACCTGTTTTAAAGCAATATAAAATATGAAGCCATATATTACTAGCAATCACTGCAATTAGAGAAACATTTTATGCCCTTGGCAAACATGTAGCTTAGAAATTTTGGACAATATACAGGGCATTATTGACAGATATGATGTATTCAGCTCATGCCTAATATAGTAAAAGTTAAACCAGAAGAAAAAAAATGTGATATTCCACCTTTATTAAACTAAACTAAACAGACACACAAAAGCTTGAGAATATTTATTGTAAATACAATTGTATATATTGCAGATATTCACTTAGCAGCAATTTTTGCATCGTAGTCATCATTTCAGTTCAGTTTCAAAAAGCTAATGATATTGGGGTTTTTTTAGTACTGTTTGAGGGTCCATAGTGTGTTCAGGTGACTTTAAAATTAGTTTTGGTTCCCAAAGATAATGCTGTTTGGCTGATCATGTACATAGTTTCAGTAATTTCTCAGTGTTGGCTTGTTAAACTCTGTCTAAAAATATGTGTTTGTACATTTTCTTTGACTTCAAAATGATTATTTTTATTCACACCATTTTAAACAGGATAATTGGGTCAAAATGTAACAAGTTATTAATTAAACTGGTAACAACAAAATATTCACATGACATTCTTGAAATAATTTACAGTATTATGTCAACTGAAAGAATATACTATGCTAAATGAAGCTCTATCAGCATCAACTGAAATTAAGTATACAACTGAAAATATTTTTGATTATCCTTTTTCATCACTTTTACCCTAAAATTTGGTAATATTATACTTGTTAGATGATGAAGCCAGCAATCGTAAGTATAGTTTTTGAGCTGTCAGCAAATGAATACAGCAGCGTGTGCTTAGTAGAGGCTGTGTAAAAGCAGTAGGTCTGTGGTAAATAGAAACATGTCTATCTTGTACCTCAGTTCTTAGGAAAATGTGTCACTTGTGTACTTTGTGTTGAAGTGCAGTACAGGCTGGATTAGAGGTTGTATCTTGGATATCAGCATGTATATTTCTTTGTGTGGGGAAAATGTCAAGCAAAACACTCTGAAGAAAATTGGAGAATAAAAAAAAAGAATCAGCATTTCAAGCATTTTTTTTATTGTAATGAATAGTCCATGCAATCATGTTACAGCTTCTTTCAGAGTCTTCCTGTCTTATTAACCTGATAATGCTTACATGTGATCTCTTTTTTTATTCTTCTGTTTCTTTAAAAGTAGAATGTCTCTCACACTGTCTCAGCATTGGTTATTAAAATCACTGTTACCATTCAGTTTTATATGTTTGGTGAAACGTTGCTAAGTATTCTCATTGAATTCTTGCGTATAAATTATCCTTCATAAAGTGCTCCCTCTTTCTAATGCAATTCATAAAATTGATCATGGTACAAGTATTTGAACCTTATATTGAGGGATGTTCCAACATGGCTTTGTTTCCATTGAACAAAAAAAGATTTTTTTATTGATGTGAAATCACATTGTGATTAATTGTGATGAACCAAGATGTCTAAAATGAAGTGAAAATAATTTAAATAGTATTGATAAAATAGAATTTGGCCAATTTAATGGGATAAATCAGTATACCTTTGTTATGGAGGAAAGTGATATATTGAGGGGCATTGTGTTGAGGGACCATTTACCATACTGTATAGCATGGTTGAAAGATGAGAAGTATAACAAGAACCTTTGCAGTGTGGGACCACTTTACCACACTGTAGAGCATGGTTGAAAAATGACAAGTATAATCAGAACCTTGATAGTGTGTGACCACTTTAACATTGCATAACATGGTTTTAAGATGAAAGGTATGCTGAAAAACTTTGTAGTGATGGACAACTTTAATATATTTGCACAACATGGTTAAAAATTGAGAAGTATAATGAGAACCTTTGTAGTGTGGGACCACTTTACCATATTGCATAGCATGGTTGAAAGATGAAAGATATACTGGGAAACTTCATAGTGATGGACCACTTTACCATATTGCATAGCATGGTTCAGAGATGAGAATGATGCTTAGGAACTTTGCAGTGTGGGACAACATTACCATATTGCATAGTATGATTAAAATAGGAAAATTGTCCTACAAAACTTTTTACTGAAGTACCACTTTACCATATTGTATAGCATGGTTCAAGGGTAGGAATTATGATGAATTTCACAGTGAGGGACCACATTACCATATTGCATAGCATGGTTCAAAGGTGGAATGTAGATTTTTGTAGAACCCTTGTTTTGTACATGTGAGCTATATAAGCAAAAACTTTGTTCTTGAAGAGGTGTAATTGAGGAGAAACTTGATGTTACATACTTAAGAATGTATTGGATAAAATTAACAAATAAAGATCCTTGAATTGACATTTGGATGCTTTATCAGTTGTTCATTTTCTTCTTTCTTGCCTTTTCTTCATGACCACTCTAATGACCAAGTAATTAGAGCATCAGCCTTGGATGTGGGAGGTTGCGGGTTCAAACCCGGCCAAATCATACCAAAGACTTATAAAAAATGGTACTATCAGCTGCCTCGCAAGGCACTCAGCATTAAGAGGTTAGTGTAAGAACTGTTCAGCCTGGTGTCAAGATAATGTGACCTGGTGGGACATCATGCTACATGTTGGCTTCATGATGCCCCAATGTTAGACATTGCTGTAATCTGGCAAACTGCAGACATCATAGCGATATGACTGAAAATTTTTTAAAACTACTTAAAAGGCCCAAATCACACAAACACACACACACTTTTTCTTCATGTCATAAGATGCAATTAATGGAATTAGGGGCCACATCGGTGATGAAGGTTAAAATCACTGCTTAAAAAGCACTTCTGTTACTATATTTACACAGTAATTTGTCTCAGAAAACTTGTATGGTTTGTTATAATGTTTGATAGGTATATGTTGCTGTACTGGTGGCACTGAATGTAAAATAGAAAGCAGGTCATTAAGTTTGGTCACTGACAATTTGCACAGTTCTGGTTGAAAGCTATTTTCAAAGAAGTTAATACTTTAGCCTACATTTTTGTTTTGGAGCTTTTATGCATTTTCTTAAATTTCTCCTTACTGATTACATAAATGTGCACTACAGTCTTGACCTATTTTAAGAACTATCCATCCTGATGGTGGGAGAAAAAGAGAGGATGGAGGGAAGGAAGAGGAGAGAGAGAAGGAACAGAAAGAAAAAATAGGTCAAACTATGGAATTACATTTTTGAATAACATACACAAGGACAGATATATCCTAAATGAGAAAAGAAAAAAGTTTCTAAAAGTGATATTGCTGCTATGGTGATAAAAGTGGTATTGCACCTTTGGTGATAAAAGTGGTATTGTGACTTTGGTGATAAAGTGGTATCACGACTTTGGTGATAAAAAAGTGGTATTACAACTTTGGCAATAAAAGTGGTATTGCAACTTTGGCAATAAAAGTGGTATTGCAACTTTGGCGATAAAAGTGGTATTGCAACTTGGGCGATATCAAATTGTCTTCCACTGATACAATTCAGTAGCTTATGAAATATATAATAAATAACATTATTTAACAAGATTTTGCCTTTCTATTACAGGATTTCACAGGCTCCAAAGAAGCAGTTGGCAATTCAGATACTGGCAAAGTGGGTGCAGGGCTTGACCTTGAGGTAAGTCCAAATTTATGGTTGATATAGAGTAATTTTTCCCTTGTATTTCCTATACATTTGCACACATAGGACTAAAATATTGGATAATAAATTACTGTGAAAGTCTCTGGTTTTACTTATCTTGACTTCACAAGAATGGTGCTGCTGCCATTGAATGGCTTAGATGAACCCAGACAGAATTCAGAAGGTTAGCATCAAGTGGAGAGAGATATTTTTTTAAAACTCAGTGTCTCACTGGAGTTCCAATAGTCAAGGATCACTGTTTACATTTTTTTTGTGCTGCCATGGCAGAAACTTGCCATAATGATCACTTTGCCATTTTGTGAATGCATTTTAATTTCAGCATACTTTATATTTAATGTTCCAATAACTTGCTGTGATATAGTATTTACTTACCTTTGCTGCAGACCAATAAGCTTGGAGACAACATTCCACTGAGGATCATGCTACTGTTGATGAATGAAGTGTTCGAATTGAGACATAAAAACCAGTGGCTGCGAAGGCAGATAGTAAAAATACTGCGGCAGATAATAAAGGCCACATTTGGAGATCGAATCAACAGGTGAGGGAATATAAAGCATTACAATTTATTTTTGGTGCATTTTAAAAGGTGTTTACTACAGGAGAAATTCCATTATCAAGACATCAGCTTTCAATATTTTTCAGTTAAAAGTTTGACACCAAAGCATGATTCAGCCTTTCATGTGTATTTTTTAGAGAATTTGTCATCCTATTGAGAAATAATTGATACATTCCTTAAACAAATGACTTTTTTAATATATTACCAGATGAATTTTTTTCATAACGAGTTAAATAATTTACCATATGAAAATTCATCCTCCAAGATGTTCCCATTGTTATTTCAACTCCATCATTGTACTGTGACTGGTCCTTCTTCTTTTCATTAGACTGAAGGAGCTCACTCCTTAGGGTGCCCGACTCACAATCAAATGGTCACAGGCAGCTAATTATTTTATGAGCTATGGAATTGCCCGTGTATGATGGTATATTATCTACATTACCATATTTACCATATATATTGGGACACGATAAAATAATTTTTTTTTTTCCTGCCCCAGAACTTACGGTGAAACTTTTTTTCACCTAGGTCATATGTCCCAAGACTTAAGAAACGAAATAAATTTGTATTGCATTTGTGCTCCCACCCCCCATCCCCAATGCACATTGCAATAAAATAGATAAACAAAATGCTTATTTGATAATAAAAAGAAAGAAACTAACCTTGTATTGTTATCATTTATTCCATTTTTTTCAACATGAGCATTAAAGAATAAAATATATCCACGAAATCCGTATATGTAGTGTAGGCTTCCATACTGTAGCATGTATCGCTTATGTCCAATAATACACGCCACGTTGTTCATTGACATGAACATTGAGAAACAAATTGTGTTTGGTTGTGCTCAAAGGTTTGAATATGTTATCCGACTGAAAACTGGATCCAACAAAATCGCAAACAAGAGGGAAATAATCAACCCATATCTTGAACTTTGAATACAACTATCATTCATGCATGACACGGTGTCAGGTGCAAAATAATCAAGATTGAATTATATCCAGGTCTACTGTATGACAGTATCTCACAAATTAAAATCATTATTTGAAAACACAGTCACTTGAGTGTGAGTGACAATCTTGTCGCCAGCACGGGTTACAAAAGTATCATTACTATTGACCCGCCCCTTTCTATTAACTATTACTACAGATGCAAAGCATATATAGAAGCCCGGGTGGGGAATAAACACAACTGGTGGTGAGCAGTAAACTCCTTCTTTGAACTTACTGACAGGACATCAAAGACAAAGGTTATTTTTATTACAAAGCAAGCCAACCTCAGAAGCCAACTTTGGATAATCTGAAGCCGTTTTTTTTTTATTAAAAAAAAAAAAATATAAACAAAGTTTATTTTATTGCAAAGCAAGCTGACCTCAGAAGCCAACTATGGATTCTTTTAAGTGTGCCGAATTAATTTTTTTTTTTTTTTTTTTTGGATATACAAAGACAGCCAAGATATGGAAGCTAACTTTGGTTCCTTTTCACCGGTATTCATAGGAATTTTGAAAACAAAACAATGGAACAGTTTTTAAAGTGACACAATATAGTGCTTCATGCATGGACATTGATGACCCAGCATCGCCCAGAAGAGTTGGAGAAAACATGATGAATTCGTGAAGGCCAGAAGAGAAGCAGATGATTTCGCCAACAATATGATCATTAACATGGATGAAATTCTAGTGTACTTTGATCGCATTCCTGGACGGACTGACGATAAGATGGAGGTCAAAAGTGTGAGAATTAAACTGGTGCAGATTTGAAAAAATCTGACTTTAGTCCTTGCAGTTTCCACTTCAGGTGATGTGTTGTCTCCAACAATTTTTCATGGTTTGAGAAAGCTAAAAAAAATATTCATGCACCAAAAGAATGGATCGTTCGTGTGCAGGAGAAGGGTTGTGTTGATGAGATGCTGCTGCAGTGGATTAAAGAGTTTTATCTCAAGTACACAGTTTTATATTTTTTTAAATGAAATTTCAGTTGGAGTGCATTTTCCGACATGTAATTTTCGAATGATTTAAAAGGTGTCCCACAACTTATGAGTTGAAAAAACAGTGTCCCAGAACATACAGTGCACAAAAAAATTACTTTTAAATTTAATTTATAGTGTCCCAACATATACTGTGTCCCAACATATATGGTAAATACAGTATTTAAAAGAATGAAGGCCACTTATTGGTTGAAATAATTACTGGAAAACATCAACATATTTAATCAGACAAAGGCTGCATATAGGTAAATTGTATGCATTAGTCAGCTTCAATCTATGACCGTTTTTATTTAATCGCTCTCACCACACATGTGCTACTGGATGTAAATGGGCAGGTCTCAAAGGGTTGGATTTTTATTGTAGTCACATACAACTGGAATTTTGTCCAATAAAGGCACACAGCATATATGTTTCATTTTAAAAGTTGTGTCATGGATAGATCATTCACAAGATGTAAGCAAGATTTGCTGATCTTACCGCAGAAGAATAGTAATTTGGCCACATATTTATGTTTCAGTCTGGGAATTGAATTATTCATCTGTGCCCAAATGGGTGTGGCTTGAATCCTACCATCAGATTAGTCCTGATGTGCCCTTGGGCAAGGTGCATTATTCCAGTTGCCTCAGTGCTAAATAACCTGTTTGTCGTCCTGTGCCATTAAAAAACATGAATCAAAAACCAAAACAGTCATTAGACTGGTCCTGCCAAAAGAGTCAGAACCCAGTAAATTATAGATAGCAGCCAGTGAACATACGGATATGATAATGGTGAAATATCATAGGCAGAATTTTTGTCTGCTGATTAGTCATCTCTGTAACAAGTCAAATTCTGTTTTGCAAAAAGTCATCTTTTTTAATATTTAAGAAAATACTTTTGTTATCAAATTTGGTATGTTGGAGATCTCAAGAATATCAGAGATGGTGAAGAAATGATCTTATCATGGATTCATGAAGAAAAAGAGTTCTGCTGGTAAAGAATCAGTTACTGCTGGGATTCTTGTTAAAATTGTATAAACTCATCATTGAAGGATATACATGTAAGGCTGTAACATTTTCAAGTGTAAACAACTTTCATTTATTTATTGCATGCAAATGTTTACAAATAAGTAACTTACATAAGTGGACAAAAGAAAGGTATGCATATGGCTGCCAACCTATTTCAGTGTATCAGCGATTTTCTTGTAAAATGTGGCATTGCTAGGAGAAAGCCAAAGTTGATAAGAATCAGTTGTATCACATATTACCCATTATGTTCATTTACTGATAATGCTGGTAAAAGTTTCTTTAATCTATCTTTTTTTACCTTTAAAAAACATGCATTAACAGAACCTTTATTAAGTAACATTTTATTTGCATGCAAGAAAGCTTGCCAGTAGCTTCCAGTGGTTTGGTGGTTCTTACTGGGGTTTGCCTGAGTTTTTCCTCCACCAGTTATACTGGCTGTCATGTATAGCCTGTCATATGCAGAAAAATGGTGTTTAAAACCCTGACAAGAACAAAAATTCTAAAGAAACACCATTTGAAGTTTGTAAGCCACTCCACTGTTTCATAGTCATTGTATATCCTACAAAACAGTGTTAAGCCAAGAATGGAAAAGTGGGGTCCAGGGGTACCAACTAGGTATAAAAAGTGGGGTCCAGGGATACCAGCTAGGTATAAAAAGTGGGCTCCAGGGGTACCAACTTGGTTGAAGTGGGCTCCAGGGTAGTAAGTAGAAGTGGTGTCCAGGAGTACTACCTTGGCAAAAGTGGGCTCCAGGGGTAACCATCTTATTAAAAACAAAGTGCTGTCCAGGGGTTACAAGCTAGGTTCAAAAAGTGGGGTCCTTGGTACCAACTAGGTAAATGTGGGATCCAGACTTTCCAACTTGGTAAAAGTGGGGTCCAGGGCTACCAACTTGGTAAAAGTTGGGTCCAGGGGTAACCATCTTAGTAAAACAAAATGCTGTCCAATGGGTACCACCTTGGTAAAAAAAGTGGGGTCCATGGTGCCAGCTAGGTAAATGTTGGGTCAGGGTTATCAACTTGGTAAAAGTGGGGACTAGGGGTGTCATCTTGAAAAAAGTGGGGTCATGGTGTACCAACTTCGTTCCATTTATTGTGTACCACATAACATTTTGCAGCCTTATTTACATGTTTTCTCTTTTGTCACACAACTTTTACAGAATTTTCACATTTTTACCTAAGACATTTTATCTTGTACTTAGTGTTTACATTTATTTGAAAAGGTTTATCATCCCAAAGTTTTGTGCAATTCTTTATTTGTAGTGTTTTGAAAATTTACTTTTAATTGGTACCATATAGCCATTACTATGCTGAGATGTTTGCAGAACCTAATACATACATATATACATACATACATACATACATACATACATACATACATAAATTTCTTTTGGGGCATTTTCCATATTAAGCACTTGCTTACTGATAGATCGATTATTTTTGGACACAGTAAAAGTATCTTTTATATGCAGGTAAAGATAACCTTGGGGATAAAAAATAGATGGTTCTTTCTTAAAGGGTAATTTTAAGGGATTGTCATTGTACAATCATGAAAGTGTCCTTTACATGGATGTGTTCTTTAAAACAGGTTTCTATGTGTGTTGAATAATGATGTGATAAACCTATCATGTTGTTAAAACTATTTGGACAGCTATTTGTTGTGACATAAGTAATGATGTTGTATATGTCATTTTCTGCAAGAGATTTCTGAAGCAGTTTTCACTGTTGATCTCATTTTTACCCTGCACCCAACCCCATCATGCTTGGAAAAAGAAAACGGCATTTAATTTTATATTTCCAGGAAAATTGTGGAGCAGGTTGATTTTATGACCTCTGCAGAACAGATGGCAGAGTATATCAAGAACCTCAGGTATTTACTTAAGATCATCAGCATGTACATTCCTTCATTTAAGCTGTGAACTATCATTCCACAATGGAGTGTGTGTTGGTGTGATTTGGATTTATAACGTAGCTTTAATAATTTTTCAGTCATATCGCTATGATATCTACAGTGTGACAGTTTATAATGATGTCTAGCACTGGGGTATCATGCTGCAGACATGTAGCATGATGTCCTACCCAATCACATTATCCTGACACCAGCCCGACCAGTCCTAACACTAACCTCTTAATGTTGAGCACCTAGCAAGGCAGCTATAGTACCATTTTTATAAGTCTTTGGTATGACTCGGCCAGGGTTCAAACCCATTCCACAATGGAAAAATAGAATGAAATCTTCATATATATATAGGTCCACATGGATAAAATGATATAAATAAATAGATCTGGTGAGTCTGTTTTGGAATGTCGACAGATACACTGTGTGATTTTTGGTGTGGATATCAGTTAACTTTGAAAGGATATGTCCCATTGCATGAGCTGCTTATGATATGTTTACAATATATACTGCTTATGAACCACAGTTTATTCTTGTCCAGTTATAGTATATACTAACGAAATATATTACATGTAGTGGCATTTCAGCCTAATGTTTGTGTATTACATAACATTTGAGTAATAAACAGTATAAAGACATGCTCTAATGAAATAGGTTAATATTCTGCTTACAAAGTAGTAATTTGCTGATCCTTGGTTAAGTATGACTGCACAGCATTTTCTGAGTCTTTACAGTGTTTCTACAGTCACGGTCGAACATCATTTTGCTGTGAAACTTTATGTGCTGCAACCAAAAAGCTTTGATTCTTTGCCTGAAGTAGAAGTTTCTTTTGGTTCTGATATGGTTCAATGAGGCACCTTGTGAACCATGGCCTAGAGCATCCTTGATTCTTGTTTCATGCAAAACTGACTTCATAGCCATTCAAGTTACAGTAGCAGGATATTGAGATATACACTTTGTTAGTCAGTCTGAACTATCTGCAATTCTGCCATGATAGTTTGGCTTCACACATGATGGCCTCTGCTTTCATTCCCAAGAACAGCTCATGGGAGAATCAGTCCTTTGTCTTGAAACGCCTCTTTTCCTTGAACTGTTTTCCTCAGGGGTATCAGCAGATACTCTAAATGCTTTGAATTGATTCCTAAGGCAAACTGAGCTGATCCAGAGAATGCGACCTCACTTGCTAATACCACTCAATGAAGGAAGGAATTTTTTTTCAACTGAGGCTTCATCATCCTGAATACAATGGGTTATCTGCTCTTTTTCTTTAATGCAATGGATTATCTGCTCTTTATCATACTGAATACAATGGGTTTTTTGCTCCTTATCATCCTGTATGCAATGGGTTTTCTGCTCGTTATCATCCTGAATGCAATGGGTTTTCTACTCTTTATCATCCTGTATACAATGGGTTATCTGCTCTTTATCATCCTGAATGCAATGGGTTATCTGCTCTTTATCATCCTGATTGTAATGGGTTATCTGCTCTTTATCCTGAATACAATGGGTTATCTGCTCAACATACAAGGAACTAAATGAAGACTAGATGAAGTGTTTGCATATACATTTAGGGCTGTTTTCACTAGCATAGCATTTAAACACAACTGCCCCCTAACATCATCCAAGCCTTTGAATGGAGTTCAAAGACAATATTGTCTAGCTTTTGCCTCAGAGACTTCTCATCCCAAAAGGTTTAATCTGATGTGGTAGAACCTGTATCAGTAGTACAGAATGCTATCTTCCTGGGTCTTTCACCAGTTTCATAGCGATGCAGATTAGTCTGCTGGACTTGTGTTAGTGAAAAATTTCTCAGTCCATGCATAAATCATGTGCTAAACCTAGCCATTGTCTTTATTGAGACTCAAGGCTGTTTAACATTTATTAGGTGACCAGAGCAAGGACCAAATCTGGGGTAAGGGGATGTAACTTCCTTCTCTTACCTATTCTAGTAATATGTTATGATCACAGGAATATAAATCACAACATTTTTAGAAGGATAAAATTGTCAGACCATCAGGAGACACTAAATTCTCAAAACAGCTAGCAAATTATGTGCATTGTAGGCAAACATTTTATCAGAAGTAGGTTTAGCATGCCCATTAGTACTTCACTCAATAAAATCAGAACCCTGTGGTAATTACATCTTTGCCCATCAACAGTTTCATTTTTGTAAGGTAACTTTACTGGCATTAGTTGGATTACAAGGAATTTAAGATCATTTCCAGCTTTATATTGATGAGAGCATATACGATTTCCATTTTCAGCAGTTAAGTCAAGATATAAATTAACTTCAGTACGAGATTGTCCCACCTCCTAACTTTAGTGACCTTAATTGAGTTTAATTTCCTGCATTCCTTGGCATTATTTATGCGTCTTGAGGCCCCTGATTCCCGATTCTTCTAACTTTGGTTTCAACAAGATTGCCTTGCTAAGGATTGTTAGATTTCAGCAACATTTTGCATGCAGTTTATATAGATGAGTTTAATCCACAGCTTTCCACAGCATTGACAGGACTTGCCTTTCTATTGCAGGGACTCCTTTTGGCCTGGTGGAATTTTGGCTGAGCCCCGGCCCCCAAGAGACCAAAACACCAGGATGAGAACTCGGGTTGTATGTAAAACCAAAATGTTAGGAAGCATTCCAGGTATTTACCTACTTTTATGATTGATATCATGTTTCATTAATTCTTCAGATACTTTCACTTTCAGATACATTTAATGTTATATTATGTTGTTGTCCTAAACATTTGCATCAGAGGCAGCCAAATATATTTCTAGTCATTAAGTGAACACCTGACAGTCATTATTTTATATGCCCAAGACAAGATCGAGCAGGTTGCTTTATGATGTCCACCTGTCTGTTCATTGTTTTATTTCCTCAATAATTTGAGTTGACCATCAGCCATAATTACCAAACTTTTTAGTAGCTTGCATTTGGGGTAATGAAGAAACTTGCTGATTTTGGGCTTAAAGTTTCAGCTGGCTGAAAGAACAAAACGATTTCCACACAATAACTTTAGTTGCCCACCAGTCTTAATTACCAAACATTTTAAGTAGCTTGCATTTGGAGTAAGGAAGAAACATAATGATTTTGGGCTAAAAGAATCCAAAGTTCAAGATCACAGACTGTAAGAAGGAAACTGTTTTCACACAATAACTTGGCCCATGTACCAGATGCCTTGACCAGTTTTTGTAAATAGCTTGCATTTGAGATAAGAAGGTACTTAGTTTTAGGTCAAAATATACAGTGACAAGGTGATGATGACTCTAAGAAGAGATATGGTTTTCACACAGTATTTTTATTTTTTTTATAACCAACTTTTACTGCACAATGTGTATGAAATGTCAGGACTAAACTTTGTAGGTGGCATGCATTTGGCACAATGAAGACACCAATTGATTTGGGGGGTTAAAAGTTTACAAGAGGGACTCCAAAAAGTAAAACATTTTCCGTAAATAACTCAAGTTCTATGCCACAAACCATGACCAAACTTTATGGATGGCTTGCACCTCAGACAATAAAAGTACTCTCTGCCTGTTTATCTTAGGGTCAATAGAACAAAGGTCAAGGTCACAAACTGAAAGATGACAGATGATTTCTGCAAAAAAAATTGAGTTCTGTGACTTTTATTTTTAGCAAATTTTGTTTCATTTCAGACAAGGAAGACACCAATAGATTTTAGTTTCAAAAGGTCATAGGCCAAGGTCACAATGACTCCAAGAGGAGTTAATGTTATTCTATATACCTAGCCCAAAGTTCATTAGTAGCTTGCATTTTTTGGTGGCCTTTTTGGATGGACTGTATGTGAGGCAAGAAAAAAAACCTATTGATTATGGCGGTAAAAGAGGGCAAAGACCAAGGTCACAGTAAAAGTAGGATAGTACACAAGTTGATTGGGTACCATGCTTCATAGTATCCGAGTATTGGACCAGTGAATTTGCATGAAAGAATTATAATACTATTTACTACATGGAAAGGATGCATTGTATCTTTTATGGTTCTCGTTTTATCTATAGGATACTTTGATGCAGATTGTTTGGATTGAGCAGTGGGTAGTGCCTTAGAGTACCCTTTTCCTGTAAGCTCGAAAATATCATTTGATTAATTTATCAATTTATTTTATGCTGATCCGTGAATTAGTGCATTTTCCAAGAGAAGTAATTTTGATAATTCACTAGATGTTCTCATGTCATATTAAATTTATAAAATGTTTTGAATAAATTTTCTTTGAAATAAAGAACATAAGATTTCCCATATTTTTTGTGAGTATTATAGTTTGTCATGTCAGTATCCATATAGTCTTCTGGGATGAGTGTACTTGAGACTTTTTTTACAATGCACTACCTGTAATAGTAGGAGCTGCAATGGCTCTGTGTTTCAAGAGCTTAACTCCCTACCAAAATAGTGAAGGTTTAGATCCTACAGTCAAATCACCCCAATTATTTTGCCATGGTGTGTCTGTGAGCATGGCACTTTAATTACTCTGGCACTAAATAGCCTTCTTATGCTGTTGTGCTGTAACACACCAATCCAGACCTAGCCATTAATGGTATAAAAAGCTTATCACACCACATCAGTCTTTGAGAGATCACATGTCTAATGTAACCTAAAACCATTAGAATTCTGACGTGCTTATTGAGTTTCTAACTTGGGTCCTGAATAACATTAAATGGTGGTAGCATAATGGTGTGTTGGCACTTTTAAAGATCTTTCTTTGTTGGCTGATGTGTTCTATGATCTTACGACCTTGATTTTCAAAATTTTCACATAAAGTCATATTACTTAAAATATGGATATATTTTGAATATTTACATTTGTTAGGTATGTTCCCAATATAACACATTAAAAACCTAGCTTATTTCCTTGTGAATGTAGATGCATGATCCAGTACAGCAGGCATCGGCTACCTTTAAGTACTGCTGTGCCAGGTCTGCTCAGTTGTAGAGTGCTGTATGCCAGGTCATATTCATCCCTTTAGTTTAGTTATTGTTTTTAGTACATACAAAAACTACAAATTTTACAATGTGCCTTTCCAGAGAGTCTGGCATTGCACCATTTGCATGCATGGCATAGGTTGGCGACACCTGCTGTACATTTTTATCACCAATCTGCTACTCCTATATTCACATCAGTCCTAATTCATTTCTGAATCAGTAAAAGATCTGGGTATCAGACTACACTCGAGCATTCTGCTATCCCAGGATTCATGCCAGTTATAATCCATGTCTGAATTAGTAAATGGTCTGAATATCATGCTATACTCAAGCAGTCTGCAACCCCTATATTCACATCAGTCATAATTCATATCTGACTCCATAAAAGGTTTGGGTATCAGACTATACTCAAGCAGTCTGCTACCTCTGCATTCACATCTGTTGTAATTCACATCTGAATCCATAAAACATCAGGGTATTAGACTATACTTAAACCAGTCCATTACCCCTATATTCACACCATTTATAATCCATGAATGAATCAGTGAATGGTCTGGGTATCAGAATATAATATACCTAAGTGCAGGCATAATGGACGCATTGACAACAGTCCCGTCACTATGGTAGCATTTGCTTAATTGAGGACACACACACGCAGTAGAAAAAAAATATGTAAGTGAAAATGTAAATATATAAGGATTGACTGTTACTTAATGAGCATTCATGAGATGATGAATGCAGTAGCTAGCTTGCATATGATCTACTGTGTTCATTTAATCATCAATACTCCAAAGGTAACAGTCACTCCTTAATTAAATAAAGGTGGTGTCTATACTTAATTTTGACACTTTACAAGACTGCTCAAGTGAAGATTACATCAAGATATTATTTAACATTAATATACCTGTTAGCCACATTTTATTTTGTGTTTTAGCTGTTAGGTTAAGTGCAGATTTTTACAAATTCCGCACCACTATGACTAAGATTTTGCTGGTAGCTGCACATTTCTTAAAGATAACTTTTTTTGCCATATTTTCATCACCGTTTCACCTGTCATTACTAAATCACAAGCAGAGGATGCAAATGTTGTATTTCTCAACAATTTTAACACATGTTTATCTATCATCGCAAGATTTGTGTCACATTTTCTTAATTTCTTTAATATCAGTATTTAATATAGAATCATGTAATAGAAACATTACAGTGTAAAAGATTTTTATATATCTAGGTAGATAAATGAATAAAAGTGTATATAGAGAAGTTTTTTTAAAATATGTTAAATGCAAAATAGATATTTTGTATGTAACTACTTCCTTATATATGCTTTTTTATATAAATAGAGCCATTATTATATTCTTTCAGATGAACTAAGGCACATGATGGGAACAGAGACTGTGAAAATTGGTGTTGGACGAATATTTGACATGTTTCAGCATAAAAGTATTAACAAGAGGCTAGTGTATGTGATACTTGAAGGAGTGATAGAGACACTCTTCCCACACAATAAATTCCCAGAATTATTCCGCAAACTGCATTCCAAGTCTCCAAGATTAAAATCCAAAGAGTTTGACAATGGAGATAACTTGAAGGAGAATGCTTTTCAGCAGAAATCAGTGAAAAGCTGACCCCAAATATTTATTATTTGTTGTGTCCAGGTGATACATCGACCATTGTTGTAATTTATTTATCTGTAATTTGTGAAACTGAATGGCCATTGGAGATTATTACGAGGATGTTTATTTTCTTCATTTTACAGTGCAAGTTTTATGTGATGAAAGAGGTCACAGTTTTATATAAACAACTATAAATGTAGAACTTAAAAAAAATTCCTAGCATTAGTTCAGTCATTGTAATTGTAGATTTTGATTGATATAAGATGTATATATTTTTAGTTTGAAAGTTCTTAATTCTTTTAAATGTTTTGTGTATGCATATATGCTACAAGGATATTTTACATGCTCAGATGTTCTTGCAGTGACGTATCTATTATTTATGGAATTGTGTATCCCTCTGTGATGTTTTTGGACCTTTTGAGGTAAAGTGTAGATAGTTAAGTAAGAGGTAAATTTATAAAGAGGTTTTACTGACTCAGTATGATAACCTAAACCTTTTTTAAAATAAAGTGATTATTCTTAACTACCATAAATTCCAAATATGATG